>JAPJBO010001037.1:0-75786 GCA_030068145.1 Diplonema papillatum
CGATCCCGAGGGACGATCAGTGGTTTTTTTTCTTTTTTCAATCGCTCGTATGAGAAGCTCGAAAACGGTTAGGTCAGGATTCTTCTTCTTGGGACCTCGAAAACGGGCTAAAACTGAGCAGCCCGAAGCCACAACAGAGAACGGAGTTAGTGTAGCTGTTCGAGAGCACACGTTTGCTGCAAACAGGTTGCTTGAAGCCATTTAATTCCCGAAACGAGGAACGAGAAAACACATCCACCGGTCACCTGCCCAACCACCAGGCGCCGCAGGTGGGAGACATGAGCTCACGCCTCCGCCATTGGCTGACATCCTGGCAGATACCTTCCTGAGTTTCATACTGGACGGTACAGTCGAAACGGATCCACTTTGGAGCATGACAGAGAGAGGGTAAGACACTGATAGTAGCTGGAAGGTTTTGCTTGAAACCTTCTCCATGCCACATCTCGTGCTTGTGTTGACCGACCACCATGCGAAACCAGCCGAGCGCAGAAGGGCTTAACATTTTCTTCGGTACAACGTTTGCTACACACGCACAAAGGAAAGCTGCGATCGAGGCCACTTCCGCCGGGGTCGCGTTGGAGTCGGCCTTGTCCGACGAACCACGAGGTCGGTGCGGGCCCGAAGCGCTTGAGCTTCTCCAGCGCGGGCATGCCCAGCGGGCGCCGTCGAAACGGATCCACTTTGCGGCGACAGAGAACGGCGGACACCTCTGTCTACCGCGGGACTTCCGCCGGGGTCGCGTCGGAGTCGGCTTTGTCCGACGAGAGGTCGACGAACCACGAGGTCGGTGCGGGCCCGAAGCGCTTGAGCTTCTCCAGCGCGGGCATGCCCAGCGGGGCGCCGTCGAAGCTGGTCCGCTGCGCAGCGTCGTCGTCGCTGTTGATGTCGTGCCTCGCGTGCTCCGGCGCGTTGGCCTCCGTGCTCGCCCCCGCGAACGGCGACTCGGGACTGGTCCCGTGCGACGGGAAGAACGACGGCGGCGGCGACGGCGCTCCCTTGCCTGCCTCGCCGTCCCCGCCCACGGCGGTGGCGCCCGGGGGGAACCCGGCATCGCCACCGGGAACAGCGTCGTCGCCGCTGCGCGGCGAGAGCCCAGCCACCACCCCCCGGGTGCCGCTCTTCGCCCCATTACCATCTCCACCCCCTCCGCCCACCTCCTCGGTCTCGTCGGCGGCCGGCGACGGGTGCGCGGGCGGAAACAGGGGCGCGTCCGCGTCGCCGCTGGCGGCCTGGCCACCGTTCGCGGCCAACGCGCAACCGCCGCTTTCGCCCCCGCCCAGGCCGTCGGTTTTTTCCCCAGTAGCGGTGGTCGGAAACAGAGCCTCTTGGTGGGGTGGTGCAGACGAAAAGAGGGTGGGTGCCTCTTGGCTGCTCGGCTTCGGGCTGTCGCCGCTGCCTGTTTCCCCAGTGGTCGTGAACAAAGCCTCTTGCTGGGGTGGTGCAGACGAATCGTGAGCCGCCGGCACTTCTCCGCTCGGCTTCGGGCTGACGTCGCTGCTGCCACCCTCCCGTGCCAGGTCTATTTCCCCGGTTCTCGCGAAGAGCGACGCCGGTGTTTCGGAACTGGAGGGCTTCTGAATGTCCTCGGATGGCATGCACGTCTGCGTGGTCTCACCGGCGTTCCCACTTCCGGATCCTTCTTTGTCTTGCTCATGTCTCTGAACCCCCGAAGGATCGCCGTTGCTGGCCGGCGGTGCCGACGAGAAAAGAGTTGCGGGGGCTTGGCCATCGTCCTTGTTTTGGGCGTCGGCAACCTTCTGTTCGGTTCCAAACAGGGTGGATTGGGCATTGTTGGTTGCGGCAGGAGGCGCCGATGAGAAGAGAGACGCGGGAGCTTGACCCCCTGTGGCAGCAGCCGCCGCGGCGTTCCCGCTTGCGAATAGAGACCCCGGGTTGCTGAATGAGGACGGAGGAGGCGCGGACGAAAAGAGGGAGGCGGGTGCGTTGTACTGTCTCGGCTTTCGACGGTCCTCATCGCTGCTGCTGCTGCTGTCATCTGCCGCTTGCCTGGCGGTTTCGCCGGTGCTCGCGCTTGCGAATAGGGACGCGGACGGGCCTGGTGCTGGAGCCGAGGAGAAGAGTGACGCAGGGGCTGCGTATCCGCTCGGCTTCGGCTTTTCGTCGTCGCTGCTGCTGTCGTCCATCGACGGCGGAGCATTGCCGCCGGTGTTCCCGCCTGCGAACAGAGACTCGGGTTGGCCCGGCGGTGAAGCAGACGCCGTGGGGGCCTGGTTTTCGCTCGGCTTCGGCTTTTCGCCGTCGCTGCTGTTGTCATCCTTCGTCGACGGCTGGGCATTTCCGCCCGTGTCCCCGCTTGCGAATAACGACCCGACTTGGTCAGGGGCTGGCGCAGGGGGAAACAGTGGCGCGGGGTCTTGTTTTCTGCTCGGCTTCGGCTTTTCGTCTTCGCTGCTGCTGCTGCTGTCGTCGTCCGGCGACGGCTGCATGGTGCCGCTGATGTTCCCGCTCGCGAATAACGACCCGGTTTGGCCGGGTGCTGATGCAGGGGGAAATAGTGGTGCGGGGTCTTGTTTTTCGCTCGGCTTCGGCCTTTCGTCTTCGCTGCTGCTGTCGTTCGTCGACGGCTTCGTGTTGCCATCGGTGTTCCCGCTCGCGAATAATGACCCGGTTTGGTCAGGTGCTGGCGCAGGGGGAAATAATGGCACGGGGGCTTGTTTTTCGCTCGGCTTCGCCTTTTCGTCTTCGCTGCTGCTGCTGCTGTCATCGTCCGGCGACGGCTGCATTTTGCCGCTGATCTTCCCGCTCGCGAATAACGACTGGCCGGGTGCTGGCGCAGGGGGAAATAGTGGCGCGGGGTCTTGTTTTTCGCTCGGATTCGGCTTTTCGTCTTCGCTGCTGCTGTCGTCGTTCGTCGACGGCTGCATGTTGCCGCTGATGTTGCCGCTCGCGAATAACGACCCGGTCTGGCCGGGTGCTGGCGCAGGGGGAAATAGTGGCGCGGGGTCTTGTTTTTCGCTCGGATTCGGCTTTTCGTCTTCGCTGCTGCTGTCGTCGTTCGTCGACGGCTGCATGTTGCCGCTGATGTTGCCGCTCGCGAATAACGACCCGGTCTGGCCGGGTGCTGGCGCAGGGGGGAAGAGTGGCGCGGGGGCTTGACTTCCGCCCGGCTTCGGCTTTTCGTCTTCGCTGCTGCTGTCGTCGTTTGTCGACGGCTTTGTGTTGCCACCTATGTTCCCGCTCGCGAAAAGCGACCCGCCGGGTGCTGGCGCAGGGGGGAAGAGCGTCGCGGGGGCTTGGCTACCGCCGAACGGCTGGCTCGCGCTTGCGAACAGCGAGCCGGTTTGCCCCGGCGGCGGCGCCGAGGAGAAGAGGGACGCGGGGGCCGCATACCCGCCCGGTTTCGGCCTCGGCTTCTCGTCGTCGCTGCTACTGCTGCTGCTGCTGGCCTTCCTGCCGGTTGCGAACAGGGAGCCAGGGCCTCCTGCAGGAAGGACAGGCGCAGAGGAGAACAGGGAAGCCGGCGCGCTGTAAGCGGCGGCGGCCGGCGGGAAAAGAGCCCCGCCCGCCGCGGGGAACGGGGCCTCCTCCCTCCGGTCCGACTCGTCCTTGTCGGAGCCGTCTTCGCCGTCGGCGTTCGGAGGGCTGGCGGGCGCGGCGCTGTTCGCGAACAGGGAGCCGCCGGGGGCGGGCGGGAACAGCGAGTCGGGCTCGCCGCCCACCGCTTCCTCCGCGCGTCGCGCGCCGGGATCTTGGCCCTGGCGGACAACCGGGAACAGCGAGTCGGGTGTTGCGCCACTCACCGCTTCGCCGGAGTCCTGCTCCTGGTTCTGGCGGGCGCCCGGGAACAGGGAGTCGGGCTCACCGCCCACCGCTTCCTCCTTCTGGCTGACACCCGGGAACAGCGAGTCAGGTTCACCACTCACGGCTTCGCCGGAGTCCTCCTGGTTCTGGCGGACACCCGGGAACAGCGAGTCGGGTTCACCGCCCGCCGTGTGTCGCGTGCCGGAATCAAGGCCCTGGCGGACACCCGGGAACAGGGCATCGGGGCCAGCCGGGCTCGCGGGCGGGAACAGTGAGGACGAAGGGTCCGGGGACGCAGGGTCGGGCGGCAAGCCGCCCTCGTCCGCTGCGCGCGGACCCGCCGGGAGTGGGGAGGCAGCGTCCGGGAACAGCGACGCCTCCCGCCCCGCGGGAGCCGTCCCTGGAGCCGGGAACGAAGGGAAAAGCGACGCCGCCGGCGCGTCCTGGGGTGCCGAACCGAAGAGGTCGCCGACCTTGTTGCCCTGCTGCAGGAGCTCGAGCCGAACAGGTCGCCCCCACCCTTCGCCCCTTGCCCTCCCTCGCCCGGCCCACGGTCCGCCTGCGGGGCGGCGGCGAACAGATCCGACGCCGCACCCAGGTCTCCCCCCGCCTTTGCCCCTTGCCCTTGTCCTTCACCCGGCGCACCGCCGAACAGATCCGACGGCGCTCCCGCGCCGCCGGCGGTGTCCCCTCGGCCCGGGCCTGAGGAAAACAGCGAACGAGGCGGCGACGCGGATTCGCCCCGGCTGCGGCCTCGGTTGTCCTTGGCCGCGTCGGCGGCGAGCGCCGCCTTGCCGGCAAACAGCCCCGCCGCCGGCGGGCCCACCGCACCGGGGGGCGGAGCGGCACCCGAAGCGAACCATCCGCTGCCAGCGCTGCCACCGGGCCCCCCGACGAAGCCACCCTCCTCCTCCCCGGGGGCAGCGACGACCCCGCCGCCCCCCCGGAAGTGCTCCCAGGGGTCGGCGGCGGCCGCGAACGGGGCCGGCGGCAGCCGGTCGGCCGCCGCCGCCGCCTCGTGCCGGGCCCTGCGGGCCCGGAACTCGTCCAGGGCCGCCGCATCGCCGCCTTCCCCTCCCAAACCCAAACCCGAACCAGGCTGCCGGGCGGCAGCCTGGTTCGGGTTTGCGGGGCCGTCGGCGGCGCCGTGGCGGAGCCCCGCGACCCTCGCGAAAAACTCGGGGAACTCCGGGTGGCGCACGACGCACTCGGCCGCCAGCCCGCCGCTGCCCTGGAACAGCCAGCTGAGCACCAGCGCCGCGTCGCCCAGCGGCTGGATGGTGCCCATCAGCGCGCCCTCGGTGCTGCCCGGGCTGCAGCTGCCCGGCATCGAGAGCGCCGCGACCGTCAGCGAGAAGACGTCGGCCGTCGACGCGCCCGAGACGCCGCGCAGCCCGCACACGAACAGCATGTTCAGACTGTCGGCGGGGCCTTCGGCCCCGTCCTTCCTGCCGTCGTACTCGGGCGAGATGTTCGTGAACGGCGTGTCGTGCAGCACGGTCTGGATCCGCCTCCGGATCGCGGCAATGTCGCCGCCCGGGTGCAGCGTGTGCAGCCGCCGGCTGGTCGTTAGGCACGACATCAGCTCGTTCGCATCCGACGCCGCCATCACCGACAGCGGGTGCCGCGCCGTCAGGAAGTGCTCTAGACGGAGCGGAACAAAGTCTTGATGCAGCTGTGCGTGTGTGTGGGTTGCGGAAGTACCGAAGTACGAGATCGTGCGTGTGTGTGTGCGTGTGTTGAAGCTGTGTAACAAACGCTTTCCTCTGTCAGTGTCACAAGGCCCCGAAACATGTTCTACACAAGCAGGATACAGGCAGGCGGTTGTATTGCGTTCGGGGGCTTAGCTACGTTTCCTGTCTGTGGTACATCGCGAAAGAATGAGTCTCACAGAAAACGCATACTCGGCATGTGCCACCGGCGGCGTCTGGGTCCAGGAGCTGTAGATCGTCGTCACTTTTGTCCACCTTGAGGTCAATGAGGGTGTTGAACCCCATCCCCGGGGTTAAGCTGGCGATCACGAACGTGCGCACGAGCTCTACGGTCGCGCCAGGTTGTAACTGTGTGTGCGGAAGGGATGATGGTTGTTGAACGGATCGTGTACTGCGCAATGAGGATGTGCCTTATGCAGAGACTGACTTCCTTGCCCCCTATTCTGAGCAGTTCCTTTCTGGGAACCCCGACTGTTGTGAATTACTGCAACTATTCGTTCTCGAACATTTGCGGAGGTGCAAACATCACCTGGTGTTCCCGAATGGTGTTCTGCACCGAAGGCAGCATCAAAGCGTTTTAACGATGCGGCTTCGGAACCACTTTGGAGAGAGCGACGACGGTTCTGCCTCCCGTGCACGTTTGATGCCAGCATCAAGTCTGGAAATCTTAGTTTAATGTTTAGGCAGGACACTGCCTTCAAGTCTTCTTCGAAGAAAGTGGGAGGGTGGTGCACACCTCCGGGATGTTGTCGCTCCGGCTGTGCACGCGGACGCGGTCGTGGGCGGCGGCATCGCCTGTCGGCAGCTTGAAGACGCTCGTCTTCGGCGTGAACAGCGAGAGCATGTCGCCCTTGCAGCCTATGGTGACCTGCAGCCCCTTCAGCGTCACCGGCGACGCGTTGGACACCGACAGCGAGATTTCGACGGTTCCCGCCTCCCACGTGTACGCGGTCAGCACTTGGATCGGGTCGTCTGGCGAGCTGCAGGCGGTGACGTGGCTCCGGACGTCCGAGGCCCCGTGCGAAGAAACGCTCCGCCGCTGCTCCGACAGGCTGCTGTGCAGAGACCGCATCTCGGTGAACGCGCTGTTGCACTCGAGGTGGAGAGAGAGGTCCGACGGCGACAGGTCGTAATGCAAGGCCGGGTGGTCGCCTGAAAACGGCGGCACGCCGCACGTCGACAGCTGCGGCGCCGTCAGCGGCGTTTCGTCGTCCGGGTGCTGGACCTGGCGGGCTGCGGACAACCGCCGGATGTTGTCCAGTTTGTACTTGACGAACATCAGGACTTGCACGGCGGTCGCTGACTTCTTCACGTCACGCAGCAGGGCTTCGAGCGACGCGTCACACTGCCTCCACATGGCGCCGCCGCGCATTGCGCTGAACGAGAGCAGCGAGTCGAACAGAGCGAGAGACAGCGTCTCCCGCTCGTCGACCATGTACTGGGAGCACCCTTGCGACAACTTGGTCAGCAGCTTCTTCTCGATGTCGCCGTCCCGCCAGGGGTCCTTCGAGGGCAGCAGCTTCGTGGCTGTGCACAGCAGCCCGACTTTTGTGACGGTTCGGCACGCGGCGCCGATCTCTCCGTTGATGATGATCTGGCACAGCTTTTTCTGGGTCTCCGCGTGGCTCCGCAGCAGGGCCGGCAGGAAGCAGCTGTCCTGCGGCAGCGCCTCGAGCCCTTCCGTGTGCACCTTCAGCGCGCACATCAGCACCCGGTTGAGCGGCGCGACGCAGTCCGACTTCCCCTGCCACGTGAACGCGACGTTGCACAAGCTCACGACTTCGTTGCCCAGCGCCGTCCACGCGGCCAGCTTCGCCACCCCGGCTAGCGTCTGGCTGTTCGGGATCGAGCTCCGCAGCAGCATCACGGCGCTGCTCAAGCAGTACACCAACTCCTCCCGATGCGCCTGCTTCTTCCAGGCCGGGAGCCGTTCGAGCGTGCCGAGCTCGCGGGTGAACGACGGCGTGCTCTGGTCGCCGGACTCGAAGCGCTGCTCTGCGTAGTGCAAGAGCAGCTTGAGCAGCCGGTCGAGCGACGTGACCAGGATCTTGACCCGGACCGGCCGCTGGCGGAGCCCGGGGAACTGCGGCAGCAGGTCCAGGCAGCGCGACGCGCAGCCCCACTGCAGGTGGACGGGGAGCAGGGGGATGATCCCCGACACTCGGTCCACCAGGTGCGCGAAGAACGGAGAGCGCCCCGTGGGCTGCTTCCGCGACGCGAGGGTCAGGAACCGGTCGGCGACGGTCCACAGCAGCTCGTTGGGGAACCCGTACGCCGTGCGGAGCGGCTTCACCGCCACTTCGCCGCCGGACTCCTGCGGGGCGAACGCAAGCCGCCGCTTGGACGCGAGCAACAGGACGGATGTGCCTGCCTCGACGACCAACTCGGGGACGTGCATGCACCCCAGAGCCTCCTTCAGCACGCCCTCGGCAAACTCGACCCTCGAACTGTTCTCTTCGCTGCAGTGCAGGGACAACAGAGTGAGGGGGAGCAGCGTCGGCGCGCGGCAGTCGATGCTCAGCGACTTCACCCTGCACACCAACCTGTAAAAGTCGGCGGCGAAGGCGTCGCCGGCGGTCGCATCGATTTCGACCGTTTCGCCCTCGCCGATGGCCAGCAAGTTGCGGGCCACCGCGAACGCGGTCGCGCACACGGTGTCAACTGGGTCCACCATCCCCTCGATCACGTGGCTCGAAAACGTTTTCAGGAAAGACGATACATGCGCCTGCGCGGTAGGGGGGTCTAGAGTTGGCAGTATTATTGGTTTGACCGCTATTGTGTTATACACGGCTGTGAAACGAGCGGTCCTTGTCTTCTTGTTTTAAAGTTTTCATCAGCTTCGTACATGGGCAGAGGTTGCAGTCTTGCAGTTTAAGAATGACCGACACGAACTGACATCAGCTATTATTGTCGGAAGACTGCTAGCTTGCATTTACGAGAGCTGAGGCTCAGTGTGTTTCAAAAAAAAAAAGAGAGAGAGAGAGACAGGGGTTTATGTAACCCGGGACCCCGGACCCGAGTTTTTGAAAACGCAAGTTTTTTCTAACTTTCATACAGAGAGTTTTTTCACTGCACATGCACTTTTTTTCTAGGTTTGGGTTGTGTGTAGTCGGAGAGGTTGGCCTGTGAAGGAGACTGGTATCTGCACCTGTGTACTCACAGAAACCAGCCACCCGCCTTCCTTCTGTCTTTCGAGTGTAACCGAACAACAGGACGGCAACTTTGTAGATAACTGGTCACATCCTAGGATGTGTTCTTGCGGTGCCGCAGCTGCTCGTGAAAACGGATGCCACTATGTGCAAGCCAGCTTGACAACATTCTGGAGCTCATGTGAGATGAAACACGAATCTCTTTCTGCATGGCTCCTCACTTTTCTTCAATTCACTAAGTACCTACCAGCAGGGACACACAACCACGAAGGTATCAGCCTCCTCTGTCCCCAGACACACGAACCAGACAAAGGCTTGTGGAACTTAGCCACGGCTACCCGACTTTTCTGTTTCAGCGTAACTTAGAGGTCCAGACCTCTATGGTACACTGCTGCTTGCGTTGCGGTCCAACGTACTCCGACGTAGTCTACGGCTACGTTCCAAATGCCTGGACGATGACGACTTCCAGGGTGCAGCCTTGGAGTATGCACTTTCCCTTGAAATCATACTGCTGGGGCCTTGCGCTTGCAGATGAGATAGAACTTGCCAACAAGCCATTCCGGAGACTTACAGACCCCAAATGGGTGGCAAAGAGGCCTTTTGTCACAGTTTTTGCCCTGTACGAAAGTTAGAAAAAAAACCCATCCGGTCAGGAAAACCCTCCAAAACCCATACACCCCGGAGAGAGAGAGAGAGAGAGAGAGAGAGAGAGAGAGAGAGAGAGAGAGAGAGAGAGAGAGAGAGAGAGAGAGAGAGAGAGAGAGAGAGAGAGAGAGGGAGAGAGAGAGAGAGAGAGAGAGAGAGAGAGAGAGAGAGAGAGAGAGAGAGAGAGAGAGAGAGAGAGAGGGCCCCTGTACATCAACTCGTCTCGAGTTGGAGTGCAGGGACCATCTCTCCGAGGAGTTTCCGGTCGCCTCACTTCCAACCCGTACTTCTCAGATGGGCGTAGGTCGTTCCGCCGGAGGCGCGGTGCGGGCCGCTGCCCCGTCACTGAGGGTGACGGCGTCGGTGTCGACACAACCGGGGCCGATCTGGCTGGCGGGCGAGCCCGTTTCGCGGGGGAGCATCGTCTTGACGCGTCAAGAGCTCTCTTCTTCTGAGCAATTGCACGGCCTACGGCGGCGGCTGGCGCCTTGATGGGAAACTTCAGCTTCCACGCGAGCGATGCTGTATCTCTCCCTGTCCACAAACACGTCGGTGCTGCAGCACTTCAGCAAGCGGGCCGCCATCTCGTTTAGGAGGATGGATTCAATCCTGAAGCCGACTGTGGTCTCGCGCTCGTACTTATTCGGGGGCGTTCCGCCGCTGAGCCAGCTCAGGGGCATCTGATGACTTGATTATTATTGGTGGGACCTACCCCCCCGTGAATAATAGGGGTATCCATCCATCTTAACCAAGGGGGGTATCCATCTTAAACACGAGGCACTGTAGACTACAGTGTGGTCGCCTTACCCGGGGGTACCTCACCCCCGTGTTTAAGATGGATTGGCATTCTCGCCCGTTATCCATCTTAATCAAGGGGGTTTGGCTATCCATCTTATGCACGAGTAGGAGTATTACGTGTCGAACCGCCAAAGCAGCCGGAGACAGCAGGCGCAGGGGGCAGGTCACTTGCTTCACCTTTTCTTTTAAAATCTCGTGAACGGCGGCAATCCCGACTTTCCAATCACGGTCGCAAAAGGGTTGTGCTCTGGCAGCAGTTTTGCCAGTAGTAGTAGTAGTAGTAGTAGTAGTAGTAGTAGTAGTAGTAGTAGTAGTAGTAGTAGTAGTAGTAGTAGTAGTAGTAGTAGTAGTAGTAGTAGTAGTAGTAGTAGTAGTAGTAGTAGTAGTAGTAGTAGTAGTAGTAGTAGTAGTAGTAGTAGTAGTAGTAGTAGTAGTAGTAGTAGTAGTAGTAGTAGTAGTAGTAGTAGTAGTAGTAGTAGTAGTAGTAGTAGTAGTAGTAGTAGTAGTAGTAGTAGTAGTAGTAGTAGTAGTAGTAGTAGTAGTAGTAGTAGTAGTAGTAGTAGTAGTAGTAGTAGTAGTAGTAGTAGGAATTGTTGCTGGCTTCTTCTGGCATCATCGCACTCGTTCTGAGGCGGGATCTGCAGTCGTTGTCTGGCGTTTCTCTGGCCGCACACACACTCTCTCTCTCGGCCTGGGCTCTTTTTTCCGCTTGCTCGGATCTGTTTCGTAGTGGGTCTCTCCCACTTGACGGGATCGTCCCGTTTCGCCCTGGCCACTCCAATCGAAAGAGAACGGTGAAAAACCAGTCAGGATGGAACTCACATAAAGAACAAACGAAGGGGAAGAACACCGACCATGAGGCAAGCTATGATCGCCGCTGGGACGACGTCACGCGGGGGATGGAGGGTGGGAAAAAGAAAGAGGAAGGTGTGACTGACATTCTTTGATCCTGCTGGGTCTTTTAGTTTTGCCAGAGTGACTGTCTACTTGAAACCCCGCCTCCTCCCAAAACTCTTCTGGTGTTGGTTTGGGTGGGTGCTCATCCTGCCATGCGCTTTGCTCCAATTCCCACGGTAAACCACAGGAATTGTTGCTGGCTTCTTCTGGCATCATCGCACTCGTTCTGAGGCGGGATCTGCAGTCGTTGTCTGGCGTTTCTCTGGCCGCACACACACTCTCTCTCTCGGCCTGGGCTCTTTTTTCCGCTTGCTCGGATCTGTTTCGTAGTGGGTCTCTCCCACTTGACGGGATCGTCCCGTTTCGCCCTGGCCACTCCAATCGAAAGAGAACGGTGAAAAACCAGTCAGGATGGAACTCACATAAAGAACAAACGAAGGGGAAGAACACCGACCATGAGGCAAGCTATGATCGCCGCTGGGACGACGTCACGCCACCTGCCCCCCCGCGAGTAAAGAATGCCCTCACCGCAAGTAAAAGTCGCTGTCGATCCTCTTCCGAGGCGTCAGCAGCAAGGGCGACTCTTGAAGGGACATCGGCCGGGTTCTCCTTCGTGCTGATCCACGAGATGGACCAGGAACATTTCAAATCCCGTAGTCGAGTCAACGCGTGCACAACTGCGTCATTCAATGATTTGTTCAGCATGCAGTTCTTCTTTCGTGCCACCCCGACTACGGTAGTGTTGTCGACATGAACGTCGACTGCGCTACCTAATACTGACGGGGGTAGCGCATCCACGGCTCTCTTCAGAGCCAGTGCTTCTAGCGTGTTGATGTGGTGCCGAGCTTCCTGCTCGGTCCATGTGCCACCCAACACGGTCAGCTCTGCTGTCTGCCGGTCAACCAGGACAGCGCCCCACCCCAGCAAGGAAGCGTCCACGTAGACCGCGTACGGACGGTTCGTGGACGGACGCGTGAACCTTCTGTTCACATCGACAGAATCAACCCACGATCGCAAATCTCTCCGTACGGAGGCCGGCACAAGCACAGTCTCTGATTGGGTGCGGGTCCCCTTGTTGAGGCCGTTCGTTATCCGTCGCAAGAACTTGACGGCGAACCAGAACGAGCCGGGGAACGCGTTCACGACTGCGCTCGCATGGAGCAGGCGACCGCCGAGCGATTCTAAATCGCCGGCGGTGGGGCTAGACAAATCCACGGCCCGGATCTTTTCGATCAGACGAGCCGCAGGAGAGACGGTCTTCCGACCGTGGTCAAAAGTGACCCCTATAAAATCGTAGCCCGAGGAAGCGTCGTTGCTATCCTCGGGCTTCCAAGAAGCATGGACCCGTGCGGCCAGCCGATCAAGTTCCTCGGTCTGGCAGAGCACTGCGGCACGGGACCCACTTATACGAATGTTGTCCACCCAGGCATGGACTGTTACCCCGTCGGCCGTGAATTCAGGCCCAACGAAGTCTGGGTGACTTGCTAACGTTGCTGTTAGCGTGTGCATCAGCTCTGGTGCACACGAGTGTCCCATCGGCAGCCTATTTAGGACGTAGGCATTGCCTTGTTCATCGAGGAAACCGAAGTTCTTTCGAGCCTCCTCCGGGACTTCGACTTGATAAAAGCCACAACGCAAATCACGCGTTGTGGCGCACTCGGACTCGACTACGTCGAGATACCCGGAGACGTGGCCCAATGGTACCTGAGCCACGTAGCCTTGGCGGCTCAGCAAGTCGTTAGCCTCCTGCGTCCACAGAATGAACCGTTGGCGCAGGCGGCCCGCCTTGTCTTCCACAACCGTAAAAGGCACGTTGCGGAAAGTACCCGGCGTGTCGGAAGGCGACGCGATGCCAAGCCTGACGAGCTCAGACGCGTGGGAGTGCATGAGGTGACTCCTCCTCTGCTGGCCCTCGGAAGAGTTTCCTTCTTTCGCGCCACGAACGGGGGAAAACGTGGCGTTCCAGACCGAGTCAAATCTGACGCGTACGTCAGGTTTCATCCTGAGCCGGAGCGCCTCCGTGTCCATGGCCGGCACCGCCGCCACGTGGAGAGGTGCCTCCTTTTCCGCCTGCGACTGTGGAAGACGCGTGTTATGCGCACGTCGGGTAAAGCCGTGGACCCGACGGCCCACAACGTCGCTCAGCGGAGCCAGATCATCCCCTACGTGCGGCGGCAATGCTGCAAACCCAGAGGCGGGCACGGCTGGCGGAGCGGGTAACTCTTCGGCGGGCAGCAGATCTGCCACCCTGTACTCCGGAACGCTCTGAAGCGCGGAAGTCATGGGGAAAAACCCCCCTGGAGAAGGCGCTCCTCCTGCAAAGGCCGGCACATTCAAAGCATTCAGGGAAGAATTAAAAGGAGCGCCGGCCTCCCACATACCAAAAATAGAAGGGGCGAACCCCGTGACACCTAGCGGTGCCATCCCTGGTTGCACAGGGGTTGGCAGCGAAAAAGGGCCTAGCCCATCTACCACCCTGGGTGCCATCCCGAGGGCAGGACTCCACTCACCCACCGCGAAACTTCTCGCCCCCAAAAGGTCCTCTTCCGGGCCGGGTCGCAGCGTACCGTCTGAGCACGCTACGTGTTCCCCTGACGGGAAATCGCCAACCGGACCGGGTCGCTGCGCATCGGGGCATGAGTTGTCACACCCAACACCACCGCTGTGGCCGATGTCATGCGCCGCGTAACCGCAGGTCGTTGCGCCTGCGGGGCCTCGCGCTGCGTCGCTCTGCGAACCTGAATCCGCGCTGAGTCGCTGCGCTAAGGGTCCCCCTGCATTCGGGGAAGTGCGGGCTGTGGCACGGGTGTCAGACGAAGAGGCAGTGCCTCGCTGGTGTTCGTCAATGACCATTCCCGTGGGGTTGGTTGACTGGTTGTCGGTTGGTCGGGGAGGGAGGAGGGGAGCGTTCGGAAGGTCGGGCTGCCGCGGAGGCGTCACCGCTTCGCCCTGGTCGCGCTTGCGACGGCGCCGAACCGCGGGAGGGATACGCCTCCTCCGCCTGCGCGGCCTCTCCTCGGAAGGCGGTGCCCCGCTGACCGACTGGCGGCGCTCCCACCAGAGCCCAGCCGCCGCCCTGTCCAGCGCGTCCTCGCTCTCCAGCTGCAATTGCATCTGGAACTCCTTCCGCGAGAACCCCTCGCGGGCGCACACGAACTCGATGCGCAGTTCCCGCAGCAACAGCTCTCCCAACGACACGAACTGACGGCGACCACGCCACCCCTCGAGCGACTCTGCGACGTAGAGCCACTCCCGCAAGGGCTCGAACCGACTCTCCAACGCGCACACGCAGTCGGACCCGAACGCGTGCCCCGGAACAACATACTCGAGCTGGAGCTCGAGGATCACGTCCTCGGCGCGCTGACCGCACCCGAGGTCCCGCCACACATCGCTCGTCCTCCGGTCTCTCATCCCGACATCAGCGAAAAAAGAGAAAAGGGAAGCGTGTCGCGTGTTTTCTCGTGTCGTGGGTGTTCGTGTGCTTTACCGAAAAAGGAGGTAGAGAAAGAAAGAGGAAGGTGTGACTGACATTCTTTGATCCTGCTGGGTCTTTTAGTTTTGCCAGAGTGACTGTCTACTTGAAACCCCGCCTCCTCCCAAAACTCTTCTGGTGTTGGTTTGGGTGGGTGCTCATCCTGCCATGCGCTTTGCTCCAATTCCCACGGTAAACCACAGTAGTAGTAGTAGTAGTAGTAGTAGTAGTAGTAGTAGTAGTAGTAGTAGTAGTAGTAGTAGTAGTAGTAGTAGTAGTAGTAGTAGTAGTAGTAGTAGTAGTAGTAGTAGTAGTAGTAGTAGTAGTAGTAGTAGTAGTAGTAGTAGTAGTAGTAGTAGTAGTAGTAGTAGTAGTAGTAGTAGTAGTAGTAGTAGTAGTAGTAGTAGTAGTAGTAGTAGTAGTAGTAGTAGTAGTAGTAGTAGTAGTAGTAGTAGTAGTAGTAGTAGTAGTAGTAGTAGTAGTAGTAGTAGTAGTAGTAGTAGTAGTAGTAGTAGTAGTAGTAGTAGTAGTAGTAGTAGTAGTAGTAGTAGTAGTAGTAGTAGTAGTAGTAGTAGTAGTAGTAGTAGTAGTAGTAGTAGTAGTAGTAGTAGTAGTAGTAGTAGTAGTAGTAGTAGTAGTAGTAGTAGTAGTATGTGTCGTCTGCCGAAGCAGCCGGAGACAGCAGGCGCAGGGGGCAGGTCTTGCTTTACAATTCTCTTCTTCATGGAGACCCGCCCCCGGCAATCCCGACTGTCCAATCACTGTCGAGAAAGGTTTGTGCCCTATAGTGATGAGGTGGTTGACCAGGCCCCCACGAAGCCTTATACACAACACGGCTACAACACGAGGATGCAGCCCTGCTTAGGTGTGCTCTCAGCCGTCACAGGGCTCTCAGATCTCGCTACTTGACCTGACACAGCTGCCACCCAGAAGGCCGCAGCAGTAACCTTCGCAATGAAGGCACGCGCGGCTGAGTGTATGTAGGCGACCTAGTTTTAGAGTTAAAGTTTTGCCGGAAGAAAAAAAAAAAAGACAGAGAAGGAGAGGGAGAGACGAGTTAGAGTGCAGGGGACCGTCCTTTCCAGGAGTTTCCGGTCTCCTCACTTCCTCACGTACTTCTACGGTGGCCCCAAGTCGTCCCGTCGTAGGCGTGTAGCGGCGGATCTGGCACGTGGCGCGGCAACAACGGTTTGGTTTGCGGGGCTGGCATCGTGGCAGGGCAGTAGCTGGTTTGCCATTTGGCAGGTTGTTGCATCTGATTCTAAATTCTGATTCTAATGAAGAATCGTGTTCTTCCGCTCCCGCTTCTCGGGCGACGGCGCCGTGGGCACAGCCCGTGGTATCCTGGGCACAGCCCGTGGTATCCTGGGCACAGCCCGTGGTATCCTGGGCACAGCCCGTGGTATCCTGGCACAGCCCGTGGTATCCTGGCGGGCGGGAAAGTCCGGCTTGCGGGAGGCCGTCGTCTTGCTGCGCTGCGGGGGCCTCTCTTCTTGTGTCTACCGCGCAGCTTGTGTGGCGGCCAACGTCTTGATGGGTGCTTTCAGCTTCCACTATGAGAAGGGTACGTCCTGCGGATACTCTGGCATGGCATCGCTCCAGCGACCGATATCAAATTACTCAGGCATGGCATCACTCCAGTGACGGGATAAATTACTCAGGCATGGCATCACTCCAGTGACGGGATAAATTACTCAGGTATGGCATCACTCCAGCGACCGATATCAAATTACTCAGGCATGGCATCACTCCAGTGACGGGATAAATTACTCAGGCATGGCATCACTCCAGTGACGGGATAAATTACTCAGGTATGGCATCACTCCAGCGACCGATATCAAATTACTCAGGCATGGCATCACTCCAGTGACGGGATAAATTACTCAGGTATGGCATCACTCCAGTGACGGGATAAATTACTCAGGCATGGCATCACTCCAGTGACGGGATAAATTACTCAGGTATGGCATCACTCCAGCGACCAATATCAAAATACTCAGGCATGGCATCACTCCAGCGACCGATATCAAATTACTCAGGCATGGCATCACTCCAGTGACGGGATAAATTACTCAGGTATGGCATCACTCCAGCGACCGATATCAAATTACTCAGGCATGGCATCACTCCAGTGACGGGATAAATTACTCAGGCATGGTATCACTCCAGCGACCGATATCAAATTACTCAGGCATGGCATCACTCCAGTGACGGGATAAATTACTCAGGTATGGCATCACTCCAGCGACCGATATCAAATTACTCAGGCATGGCATCACTCCAGTGACGGGATAAATTACTCAGGCATGGTATCACTCCAGCGACCGATATCAAATTACTCAGGCATGGCATCACTCCAGTGACGGGATAAATTACTCAGGTATGGCATCACTCCAGCGACCAATATCAAAATACTCAGGCATGGCATCACTCCAGCGACCGATATCAAATTACTCAGGCATGGCATCACTCCAGCGACCGATATCAAAATACTCAGGCATGGCATCACTCCAGCGACCGATATCAAATTACTCAGGCATGGCATCACTCCAGCGACCGATATCAAATTACTCAGGCATGGCATCACTCCAGCGACCAATATCAAATTACTCAGGCATG
Source organism: Diplonema papillatum (assembly GCA_030068145.1). Classification (NCBI taxonomy): domain Eukaryota; phylum Euglenozoa; class Diplonemea; order Diplonemida; family Diplonemidae; genus Diplonema; species Diplonema papillatum. Next base: position 17,055 of record JAPJBO010001037.1, read on the forward strand.
GCATCACTCCAGCGACCGATATCAAATTACTCAGGCATGGCATCACTCCAGCGACCGATATCAAATTACTCAGGCATGGCATCACTCCAGCGACCAATATCAAAATACTCAGGCATGGCATCACTCCAGCGACCGATATCAAATTACTCAGGCATGGCATCACTCCAGCGACCGATATCAGGGTTCAATTACTCAGGTATGGCATCACTCCAGTTACCGATACCAGGGTTAAATCCACAGCGAATGCTCAGGGCCTCCGCCATGTTTAGCAGGAGTTGCCGTGGGTCCCGTGTCTTAGTGACAGAGACGGCACTGATCTCCATTATTTTTAGCGGTTATTGACTCTATATTATTGTGGTTTGAAGGTTCGGTGTTTAGGGTCACCGGTTGACCATTTTAGGGCGGTATCCTCCGCAGAACACAGTGGTTGCCGTATGCGGCACCTACATGGTTGGAGTACAAAGTGAGTTGTAGTATGGTTAAAGAGGAAAAGAGTGCGAGGAATGCGGGCTGAGGGCAGCATGTCGCGTTAAGTAGGGGCTGAGAATGGATTTTTTCTCGACACCGCATCGGGTCGAAGCCGCATCTGCGCCGTGTTTCGGTCCTTTAAAGGGGGAGAATATTAGTTTAATGTCTAGGCGGAGGGGGGAGATGGCAAGAACGTGTACGTGCTCAATACCGCACTGGTCCCGTCTGCGCCGTGTTTCGGTCCTTTAAGGGGGGAGAATATTAGTTTAATGTCTAGGCGGAGGGGGAGATGGCAAGAATGTGCTTGGAATGGATACGTGCTCAACACCGCACTGGTCCCGTCTGCGCCGGGTTTCGGTCCTTTAAGGGGGGGGCGTTGTTGTGGTGCTGGTTTTGAGGATAGGTTCTGAAGGATAAGGAAAAGGTAAGAAATCCTTTTTGCGGGTGGCTTCCGCTGGTCTGGTAGTCCGTGCTACCTTGCGCCGGGGTTCGGTCCTTTAAGGGGGCGGGGCGGAACGGGGAAGAGACCCGGAGTGGTAGCTAGTGTAGACGACTCTCGTCATGCAGGGTCAAAACCTTGTGTCTTTTTGGAAACGCTGCTGGCCCCCAAGAAAAAAATATGGGGAGAACATTTCCGGAGTTGGGGCTTGCACTGATAAACGAAGCAACGGACGATCAGCATCAACTGACCAAAGGTGATGGAAATGATAAGGCAAAAGTTTCTTGTTCTTCGCGTGTACAGGGTATAAACCTCTCTGGGGGGGTTTCCTGTATTAGCACTTTTTTCGTTGGCTTCGTTTTCTCTTTCATGTGCAACCGTTGTTCCGGAAATGTTCCCGTCAGTACAGATGTACTATTAAAAAAAAAAAATAACTTGCTCAACTTCATCAAAAATCACCTCAGTTTTTGTTCCAAATTTATTTTTCTCCAGAAAAAATGGGTGGCCATTTTTTTTTTGGGGTCTAAATCCCCCTTACCAAAAAGACACAGGTTTTGACCCTGCATGGTATGTGCTCAACCCCGCACTGGTCCCGTCTGCGCCGGGTTTCGGTCCTTCAAGGGGGGGCGTTGTTGTGGTGCTGGTTTTGAGGATAGGTTCTGAAGGATAAGGAAAAGGTAAGAAATCCTTTTTGCGGGTGGCTTTCCGCTGGTCTGGTAGTCCGTGCTACCTTGCGCCTCAGACAGGACTGGTCGTTAAGGGGGCGGGGCGGAACGGGGAGAGACGCGGAGAGTGTAGACGACTTGTCCAGAGTTGAAGACGAACCCCAATAAAGCCACGGCGGGAGCCAAAACGGCTCCCGAACCCTGTCGGGCATCAGACGCCGCATCGCACGGGAAACGAAAGATTGCTGACCGCCCTAATATAGAAATTGCGGCGAGACGGGAGGATACGCCGCACTGTGATTACTGTCACTGGCTAGCCAATTTCGGGACTAATGCTCGTTTGTGAGTTGCCAGCAACTTCCTTTGCTGTAAGCGTATTTTCATGTCTTATGAGGGAGGATTGTAGGGTTGATGGTAACATCAAGTTCTTCGAAGAAAAAAAAGGTGTGGCTTGCGAAAAGAGAGCGAATACTTTTTAGCGGTAATTGTGGATTAGAGGTTCGGTGGTTTAGGGTGGGTATCGTAATTACACACTTTAACTTTAAATTTTAGATGAGACGATGCGGATGCAGCAAGCCGTCTGGGGAAGCACTGGGTCGAGAGAGGTACGCCCAAATAACCTGGGGCTCCTTGGAAAGGGTCTCTGAACGGATTTGTCCACAGCAAACATGGATCCTTTTCGCGTTGTCCACAGCGAGCATGGATCCTTTTCGACGTGGCAGGGGTCTCGGAATCAATTTGTCCACAGCAAGCGTGGATCCTTTTCGATGTTTCTTTACTTGGGAAGGGTCTCGGAATCAATTTGTCCACAGCAAACATGGATCCTTTTCGCGTTGTCCACAGCGAGCATGGATCCTTTTCGACGTGGTAGGGGTCTCGGAATCAATTTGTCCACAGCAAACATGGATCCTTTTCGCGTTGTCCACAGCGAGCATGGATCCTTTTCGACGTGGTAGGGGTCTCGGAATCAATTTGTCCACAGCAAGCGTGGATCCTTTTCGACGTGTCTTCACTTGGGAAGGGTCTCGGAATCAATTTGTCCACAGCAAACATGGATCCTTTTCGACGTGTCGTCTCGGAATTACGTTGTCCACAGCAGGCATGGATCCTTTTCGACGTGGAAGGGGTCTCGGAACAAAATTGTCCACACAAAACATGGATCCTTTTCGATGTGGAAGGGGTCTCGGAGCAAATTTGTCCACAGGAAGCATGGATCCTTTACGACATGTCTTCACTAGGAAAGGGTATCAGAGTAAATTAGTCCACAGCAAACATGGATCCTTTTCATTTACTTGGAAGGGGTCTCGGCATATATTTGTCCACAAGCACACCCACTTTTCGGGTACCATGCAGGGTCAAAACCTTGTGTCTTTTTGGTAACAGGGATTTAGACCCAAAAAAAATGGCCACCCATTTTTTTCTGGAAAACTTTGGGGTTTAAAAAATAATAAAATCCTCACTCCTATGCTTGTGTCTGTCACTCTCGTCCTCCGCTCCTGCTCTGCTTGCCGCGCGCAGTATAGTTGGAGCAAAAGGTGAAGCCAGAAAGCTGTTAATCTTGCTGCTGACCACATGAAGTGGTGCCACGGGAACTCCGAAGAAAAATGAAGCAAGTGGGAAGGGAGGGAGGGGAAGCAAGCTACTTTGTTCCTCTGGACGGATTGGGAGCGGCAAACCTGTCGTTCGGATTATTATTAGTCTTCAAAGAAACAAGTTTCTTTTCCTACAAAAAAAAAATGGAACAAATACTGCGGTGATTTTTGAAGAAGTTGAGCAAAAAAAAAAAACCCCAATTTTTTTTCTTGGGGGCCATCGGCCCCGCGGCAGCGTTTACCAAAAAGACACAGTTTTGACCTTGCATGGTACCTCGCCATGTAGAAAAAAGGAAGAGGGGGGAGGCAGATGGAAGTATGGCACACCTCTCTCCACTCGGTCGACACTTTGTGCGCATGTCTACCGCTGGCGGCTAGCTCACCGAGTGCAACCAAGGCCTCCTCGCGGATCTGCGGATCGGTTTGGGGTAACACGTGTTGCGGCTTGCCCGTCGCGTTTGGCTGCGGCGCCTCGCCAGAACAAGCGGGGGGAGCTGAATTTGATCATTTCAAGATCTACCAAACCCCTCGGCACAGGGCAAAACACCGGTTTGGCTTTCTAGAGTTGGAGTTCGCTTTGCTTCGCCTGCAATACGTTCCAGGCACAGGACCCAGGGGGACACTGCTACGTTAGGTTTTGCACCGTTTTTTTCACCGATTTTGTCCCTAGTGTCAACCAAGGCCTCCTCGCGGATCTGCGGATCGGTTTGGTGTAACACGTGTTGCGGCTTGCCCGTCGCGTTTGGCTGCGGCGCCTCGCCAGAAAAAGCGGGGGGAGCTTATTTGATCATTTCAAGATCTACCAAACCCCTCGGCACAGGGCAAAACGCCGGTTTGGCTTTCTAGAGTTGGAGTTCGCTTTGCTTCGCCTGCAATACGTTCCAGGCTCAGGACCCAGGGGGACATCGTTACACAGCGTTACGGTTTTGCACCGTTTTTTTTTTTTCCACCGATTTTGTCCCTACTGCCACCGATGGCACACCAAAACCATGGCGAAAACGGAAACAACCTGACAAATCACTCCACCAACCAGAAGCGGCCGTCAACGCCTTCTCGATTGATGCGAAGGCGATAATTCCGTTGGGACAGCTCGTGGTGAGCAAACACATTCGGAACAAGGGCCTCCCGGTCGAGCGTGAAACCGATCGTTTGCAGCACCCCACTGAGGGAATTTGTGTACAGAGGAGGTGCGGAAGTGCACGTACGAACAACACAGGTAGTGGGTTGCTTCTCCTAGCTATCCGTTGGATTTTTTGTTTGACCTTTTCTTCCATCTCGCAAGTTACCATGTATTCAGTGGATTCGCGAACGACCATTGAACGAGTTTCCCTTCCTTTCATGCGTGCTACGTTAGCAACGATCCCACAGCAAATTCCTTCTCGAGCTCAATACCGAGGCAGCGAGTCGACTACGCAAGGTTCTCGACACACACAACCGGCTGCGATGGGTGCGTGCACCATCACACAATTCATCAAGAGAAAGAGCTCTCAATCTGGCAATCCTTGAGATGGTCCTGACCCCCGTGTTGAGTCAAATAAAGCCGCATACTCCACGCGTGGCGGTGGCATTCCGAAATTCCTCTAAGTTTTTTCAGCACTCTGTCGTTTCCCCACCTTCGCGCAGATGCTTGGCGCCTGCATGTCTTTCTTTGCTGACATGCCTCCCTTCGGTTTTGTTCGCGGCAATGCACTTCTCGGTCGTTTCGCTGCAGGTGGACCACATACCAGATCCATCCTTATGTAGCACCACGAAACCATGTATACGTAGGTGCTTAGCACCACGAAACCATGTATACGTAGGTGCTGGGATACCACCAGGCATAGGCTGCGGATGTACTCAAGTCGAGAAAACGCTGGAGGCACACCTTGGGGTTTCCGCTCGTGAAGCACGCCCTGACGGCCGGCTCGTCGAGCGCCTTGCGGAGGGCCGGGGCGTCGAGGTGCTGCAGGAACCGCAGGGCGTACAGGGCGACCTCCGCATTGCCCGAGCCCGCGTCGCTCGCGGCGACGCGCAGCAGCTTTTCGGTGTCCGCTGCCTGCAGCTGCGCGGCGCACGCGCTCGCGATGTGGTACGTCAGCTTCCGGACCGTGGCCGCGGCGCCGGCGGCGGTGCCGCGCGAGATGACCACGGGCATCCACTGCGACACTTCGCGGCCGAGCGCGACCTGCTGCACGACGTCCAGCAGCGCGGCCGCTTGCTTGCCCTCGTCGCTGCTCGACAGGTGCGCCACGAGGTTCCCGTACTTCAAGTCCATCGCCCCCGCCGACACTCGCCGAAGGGGAACACCCCCCCTTCCACTTCCCCTTCCACCCCCGCCAGCTTCTGCGTCTCCTCAGTGGAGAACCCAGGTCGAAAAAGTGGGGGATCCTGAACGTGCGTGACGGTCTCAAACAGGGGATTCGTATGCAAGAAGAGGGATGCTACCCTATTTGATTCTGAAAAAGTAGTGTGCAAACTATTCTAACCCCAAGTATATAGAATACTGGGGGGGCGAAAGGGGGTGCGGAGGTCGAAACTTCAGTCAACTTTTTGATCTCTGGCTCGGCAGCACAGGCCCTCGCGATGTGGTACGTCAGCTTCCGGACGGAGCGGTGCCTGAGACTTTTCGCGGCCCAGCGCGACCTGCTGCACGACGTCCAGCAGGGCGGCCGCTTGCTTGCCCTCGTCGCTGCTCGACAGGTGCGCCACGAGGTTCCCGTACTTCAAGTCCATCGCCCCCGCCGACACTCGCCGAAGGGGAACACCCCCCCTTCCACTTCCCCTTCCACCCCCGCCAGCTTCTGCGTCTCCTCAGTGGAGAACCCAGGTCGAAAAAGTGGGGGATCCTGAACGTGCGTGACGGTCTCAAACAGGGGATTCGTATGCAAGAAGAGGGATGCTACCCTATTTGATTCTGAAAAAGTAGTGTGCAAACTATTCTAACCCCAAGTATATAGAATACTGGGGGGGCGAAAGGGGGTGCGGAGGTCGAAACTTCAGTCAACTTTTTGATCTCTGGCTCAGCAGCACAGGCCCTCGCGATGTGGTACGTCAGCTTCCGGACGGGGCGGTGCCGCGCGAGATGACCACGGGCATCCACTGAGACTTTTCGCGGCCCAGCGCGACCTGCTGCACGACGTCCAGCAAGTGGCCGCCTGCTTGCCCTCGTTGCTGCTCGACAGGTGCGCCACGAGGTTCCCGTACTTCAAGTCCATCGCCCCCGCCGACACTCGCCGAAGGGGAACACCCCCCCTTCCACTTCCCCTTCCACTTCCCCTTCCAGCTTCTGCGTCTCCTCAGTGGAGAACCCAGGTCGAAAAAGTGGGGGATCCTGAACGTGCGTGACGGTCTCAAACAGGGGATTCGTATGCAAGAAGAGGGATGCTACCCTATTTGATTCTGAAAAAGTAGTGTGCAAACTATTCTAACCCCAAGTACATAGAATACGAAAGGGGGTGCGGAGGTCGAAACTTCAGTCAACTTTTTGATCTCTGGCTCAGCAGCACAGGCCCTCGCGATGTGGTACGTCAGCTTCCAGACGGGGCGGTGCCGCGCGAGATGACCACGGGCATCCACTGAGACTTTTCGCGGCCCAGCGCGACCTGCTGCACGACGTCCAGCAAGTGGCCGCCTGCTTGCCCTCGTTGCTGCTCGACAGGTGCGCCACGAGGTTCCCGTACTTCAAGTCCATCGCCGACACTCGCCGAAGGGGAACTCCCCCCCCTTCCACCCCCGCCAGCTTTTGTCCTCCCTCCTCAGTGGAGAACCCAGGTAACCCAGGTGGGGGATCCTGGATGTGTGTGAACTATTCGAACAGCGGGTCTCAAACGGGATCAGATTCCTTGACACGGGAAGAGAAGCTACACTATTTGATCCCAAGTCTAAAAGGTGTGAGCAAACTATGCCAACCCAAAATATATAAAATACTGGGGTGCGGAGGTCGAAATTACAGTCAACTTTTGAGCAGCACAGGCGCTACTGAGTCCAACCACCCCGCCGACACTCGCCGAATGGGAACACCCCCCCTTCCACTTCCACTTCCACCCCGGTGGAGAACCCAGGTCGAAAAAGTGGGGTATCCTGCGCGTCGCACGGGGATGATACACAACTTGATCCCGGTCGAAAAAGTGAGGAGGTCTTGGAAACTCAAGCGGAGTCCCTCGTCCAAACCCAAGAGGGAACCCAAAAACATTCGGAAACCCCAGGAAAGGTTTCATCAGTACCGGTGAAGGTTGATAGACACCAAAACACAATCGAAGGATGCCGTTTGGTTGAGATTTCGCTGCTGCCGACGCGTGCACATAATTAGCTGACAGTAAACCTCCAATATTTAAACAAGGCCGTTTCGGGAAGCAGGCTCTCTAAGGTTAATTAACCCCGAATATAGAGTAGCGGAAACACTGTTTGTGTCTCCGCGTGCGCGTGCGGTGCCTCAGCGGCAGGTCTTCCTTCGGTGCACAATGAGATAGAGACGAGTTAGAGTGCAGGGACCATCTCTCCGGGGAGTTCCCGGTCTCCTCACTTCTCTTCGTGCTGCTACGGCGGGGCGTAAGTCGCTCCGGAGGCGCGCTGCAGGTTGCGGCTCTGCCACAGCGAGTGGCGGCACCGGGGTTTGGTGCTGCAGCGGGCGCTCTGGCCGGCGGGCGAGCTCGTCTCGCGGGGGATCGCCGCCTTGTAACGCTGCGGGCCCTCTTCTTTCTCGCGACTTCGTGGCCGACGGCGGCGGCTAACACCTTGATGGGAAACTTCAGCTTCCACTGAGCGAAGGCTGCGTCCTGAGGGTACACGGGTTTGGCGTCGTTCCAGCTGTCTTTGGTGCGCAAGAAAATGAAGAAAGGGCAGAGCGCGAACAAACCCAATCTTTCCTGGAGAGCGTGTGAGGACACAGGCCGGCATCGCGGTGTCCGCTGAAGCCTCACTCAGGAACAGACAATTAAAGAGAGACGAAGGTGCGCGGGGCACAGCAAACGACGAAAGAAAGAAGCAAAAAAAAAAAAAAAAAAAGAAGAAGAAGAAAAGAACCGCGCAGAACAAAAAGAAGGCAGATTCGCGACGGAAAGAGAACGAGCCAGGGAAACAAAGCGGAAAGCGTACCCCTATTCGAGGGGAGGGACGAAATCAAGCAAAAGAAACCCACGTGTGTGTGTGTGAAGGGGAGGTGGGGAGGTGGGGGAAGCAGACAGCGTACTTCGCACGATTTCGCTTCGCTTCACCTTCCGGGTTGTTTGAGCCGGTCCGTCCCTATCTTTTCAAACTGCATCGAAGTGCCTGCCGCTGTTCATCACAGAGCAGCACGGTCCACCACGGTCTATCAGGTCCATCCCTAGTCCCTAGAGCTGCATCGAATTGCCCGGTGCTGTATTCTTCGGTCTATCACCGTCTATCAAGAGGGGATGGACCGGCTCATTGTTGTTGGTCAGACACGGACTTGTTGGTGAAGTCTGATCGTTCGTATTCCGCAGAGAATTGCGGAATTCCACACGAATGCTCTTTCGCCTCGTACTCCGCAGTGCACTAGCAGCAAGACCACCGAGTCCCAGCCGCCGTACCATGCAGCATCAAAACCTTGTGTCTTTTTTAAACGCTGCCGCGGGGCCGATGGCCCCCAAAAAAAAATATTGGAAAAAAAAAAAAATGCTCAACTTCATCAAAAATTACTGCAGTGTTTGTTCCAAAATTTTAAATTTCAAAAACCCCAATTTTTTCCGGAAAAAAAATTGGTGGCCATATACCAAAAAGACACAAAGGTTTTGACCCTGCATGGTACACACTTGTTCGTACTTCCCATCCCGTGTGCGGGGAGCTCTGATCAGCCCCCAAAACACGCCTACCTGCCTGCACCTTTCCAGACTTCGCAAATTCATTGCGGGGGCGACCCTGCAAGGTTGACAGCACCAAAAACGGGAATAGTTGAGTCGCAGCTCTTGGCTCTTTGTTTGTGCGCACTAGCGGAATTCACCTGCTTTGGTTTCATGTAGTACGCTGCCAACTACTAATTTCTAGTACCAACAACGCATTGTTAACACAAAAAAAAAAAAAAACAATTGTGCACGCGTAGCGAACCTCGCCTGCTTTGGCAAGATTCGTGTAGTACGCTGCCAGCTACTATTTTTTTAGAGTTAAAGTTCGCTTGAAATTCCGGGGGTTTAGGGTCTCCGTGTGTTGATAAATGGGTTCTCCTAGAGCAAGAAAGGGCTATACGGTTATGGGTTGTGGCTAGCCATGTCCGGGACTGTTTGTGACCGACGCAAACTGTAAATTTGTTGCGTTAGTGTGATTGTCAGGCCTTCGACTACCCTGAGCAACGCACTATACGACACCAAGTACATTCCTTCGTGGAGTGTTTTTTGTGTCAACAATTGCAGACAGCGCACAAACTAAGAGGTCTCGTCAACTATTCCCCCGCAGGATTTGGCAAACGTTGTCGAGAATATGCCGTCGTTTAGCTTTTCCGAGGAGAGGAGCAAAGCTGGACGGGTCGAAGACCAACGGTCCGCCACGTTGTCGTCGGCGGTTGCGTCTTTTTCTTCTTCCGCGTTGAGGAGAGGGGATCTTAGTTTACTTCGTTTCATGTTTAGGCAGATCACTGCCTCGGGCATGCTTCGTGTTTGCGGGGGGGTTTAGTGCACAGGTTGTGCCAAGGCGTCGCCACCCAGGTCAACCCCCGAAGGAGCCTGAAGCTCAAGAGAGCTGCGGGCCAAACCGATGATGGCGTCGTTTTCTTTTGTGTTCGCGAACGTCTGATTTGAAAGTCTTTCATTTGAGTTCTCAACTTCGATTTCGGCGCAAGAGGATGACGCGATTCTCTTCCTTCCATCCCCGGTGGCTATGCTGTGAATCGACGGCACGTTCTTCACGCAAGCAGCAGGCTAGAGCACGACCTGTACTAGTCCCACACTAGCTGAGGTAATGACGGATGGATGGTGACCCCTCTGAACAGCCTCCCTGACCCTGGTCACGCCTGATGCCGCAACCCCTTAACCCAGGCGGCGGCGCTTTGGCATGTGCCAGGAACAAGGCATCATCCAGGCTTCAAGGGCCCACACACTCACACACTAGCTGAGGTAATGAGCATGTTTGCACAGGTCACTCACGCCGGCGAAAAGCGCTAGTGCTGGCACGCCTTATGGGAGCTTAACTCCAACCAGCAGCTGGGTCCCATGGGAATCTTCGTGCGATGGTTAGGCAGAACTTTGCCTCCAGGTAGTGGATACTACACAGCATGCAAGGGAAAATCTTAGTTTCGTGTTCAGGCGCTACTTGCTCTTGTGTGTGAGGGGGGGGGGTGTCGGGTTTTCTTCCTTTCCTGTTTCGCCACGGGCGCAGGGGGTGCATAGCTGCATGTTAAGTGGGCGGCTCGCCGGGCAGCCTCGCGACTGGCTGCCGCTCGGCAGCTGTGGTACTCGCCCCGGCAGTCTACCGGCGGACTACACTACATGCAGTGATGGTACTGCTGTGTAGAGCACTAGCACAGGTGGTGTGTGAGTACTCACAACACTGTGGAGAGCATCAACGGCATATCCATCCCAGCTGTGTAGTGCTACTGCATGGTGTGGTATACCACTACGCAGTGCATACGTACTAGCAGAGGAGGATCTTACGTAGCTATGCAGGCCGTATGAGGTAAATTTACTATATATTCGCATGCACATGACCTCCCCACTAAGCAACAAGAGCCCATCAAGTAAGTGCCGCCAGAACCCAGTGCAAGCGGCACCCCCGTACTTCTTATTGAAAAGAACGTCTTATACATCAACTTAAGCCCAAGGGCGAGGAACAGGTTGCTTCTTTTGTATTTTTACAACGGAAGACTTCTCGAAAGATCGAAAGAGAGCATGCTCGGTATCCCCCTTGGAGGGGAAGCGAAGACGACGACGCGGGCCTTGCTTCGAGGCAAAGGTTGGATTTTGCCTAAGCCGAGGTCCGCCCGCCGCACTTGCTGTTACTGAGCTCTGTGAGCTCAGCAGCAGGCAAGTCACTCTCTTCCTCTCGCGATTCAACTCCCACGGCAAAACCCAGAGAAAAGAAAAGAAAAGCGGGCGCCTTCTTATTGTGCGACTGGTTGGCACTGTTATTATTTGGGCAAGAAGTTTTTTTTGTGCGGTCGACACCAGTGCTCCCGCTAACCTCACTTTTTGTGAGGAATTCAAAAACCTGCTTTTTGACTTTTTTTTTTTTTTGTGCCCCCCCAATTTTTCCTTCTTTTTGTGCGACTGGTTGGCACTGTTATTATTTGGGCAAGAAGTTTTTTTTGTGCGGTCGACACCAGTGCTCCCGCTAACCTCACTTTTTGTGAGGAATTCAAAAACCTGCTTTTTGACTTTTTTTTTTTTTTTTGTGCCCCCCAATTTTTTCCCCTGTGCTGTGCAGGTTATTAGCTTCGTTTCTGCCTCGGTTTCTCGACCTTTCTGAGACCGAGAAGCTTTTCTCCAGGGGAGCACCAGAATCTTTCAAGGGGGGTCCGGGGGGGTCTGCCCCCCGGCAAACGGTACGGTACAGGTGGAGAAAGTTTGCACTTCTCAGTCTGTTTGTCACAATAAACACTGCACATTCCTGAAGGCAACAACCCATTTCAAATTCAACCACCACTCGATACTGTGTGTGCGGTAAATCATTGCCACGAGTAGATGCAGACCAGAGATCACATGGAACAAGGCACTTGTGTCGACTCGGAGAGAATCTGTCAAGAAATCCGGGGCTGCTTCTGAGCCTCGACTCTCTTTCTCAGCTCCAGCCCCCAAGTTCTACCCGCCACACGATGCCCAGCAGAGAGTAGACCGTGATGCAGTGCTTTGGCTACACGATACCACCAATGGGAAAAAGGTGAGGAATTCCTCATGAGGAATTCCTCACCCTCTTTTTTCGAGTCTCTTTTTTTTTGAGGAATTCCTCGCACTTTTTCGGTAGCGGGAGCACTGGTCGACACGATAAATGTCGTTCTTCTTTTTTTTGGGTGATCTTCCTTAGAGGTACCAACCAATTCGTTTATTTCCTTAGAGGTACCAAAAAATGCCCTTAGAGGTACCAAACCTAACAAATTTGTTTTTTGCCCTGAAAATGTACTTAGCAACTTTTAGCAAAATTTTCAAAATTTCCAGATTTTGGCCATTTTGGGCCATTTTGGCCATTTTGGGCCATTTTTGCCGATTTTTCCAGTTTTTGGCCATTTTTGCCGATTTTTTCAGTTTTTGGCCAATTTTGCCGATTTTTCCAGATTTTGGCCATTTTGGGCCATTTTTGCCGATTTTTCCAGTTTTGGCCATTTTGGGCCGTTTTTGCCGATTTTTCCAGATTTTGGCCAACAAAGTGCATTTCCAGCCAAAAAGTCTGGTAACAATTTCAAGCCAAATTTAGGTACCTCTAAGGAAATTTCCAAAATTGTTTTTAGGCCAAATTGGCTGAGAAATGTACTTAGAGAATTTCGATTTTGGTACCTCTAAGGAAATAAAAAAATTGCTTGGTACCTAAACAAATTGTTTGGTACCTCTAAGGAAATAAACGAATTGTGTTAGTCCTCTAAGGACGTTTTCTCTTTTTTTTTTTTTTGCGGTCAAAACTACGGGGGTGGGCGTGTGTGTGTTCTGGTCTTTTTTGTGGTGTAATTCTTCTGCTGCCGCCGGGGTTATGGACGTCCCCGCGGGGTTTTGCTGGTCCACATCGCTTTTTCTGAAGAAGCAAAAAAACCGAGCCATTTGTGAGTGGGTTTTTATTATCCAAACAAAAAGGGGGTGGTTTGCTCTTTCTGGGGCGCCTGCAGGCTTTGCTGGCCGGGGGGGCCCGCGCACGGGCGGGGCTTGCGGAATCAAAATTGGAAGGGCGGCTCGGCAGCTAGGTCAGCTCTCGGAGTCGGCCTTCGCGTCGGAATCCTTCTTCGCGTCTTCGCCGTCGGCTGATTCGCTGTCGACGACTTCCTTTTCTTCCGCAGCGGGCGCGGGCTCCCGGGCCTCCTGGGCCTTCTTCAGGGCTTCTTCGAAGTTTTCGTTCGTCGCCTTGTCGGGAATGCCGACGGACTCTTCCACAAAGTCGGCGTAGTCCTCTGCGGGTGGGAAGTAATGTGCATGGTGCGAAGACTATCCGTGTCAACAGGAAGCGTTTGGACACGGGGCAACTCCAAACGGCATGCACTCCAAATGACATGTTCGATGTTTGTTTGCGTGCGTGCCGGTTGATCGTTTTCTCACTCACTTGTGTCATTTTCAGGTAAGGAATTCTGATCAACCACCAAAGCACGCTGCCTACGCCTTTTTAGCCTGCACAATCCGCAAGATTGTCAGCACTAAAGTTAGCACGAAAAAGACAGGCGCTTCGGTTTTGTTCGTGTGTGCTGGTTGATCGGTTTCCCGGCTTGTATTTACCCTGTGCCATTTTCAGGAAAGGAACTCCGATCAATCACCGAAACACGCTCGCCTGCGTCTTTTTAGACTAGCGCTAATACGTTGAAGGGCAACCCGCAAGATTGTTGGTACTAAGAAACCCCCTTCTGAACAAAAGTGCCATACTGTCAGTTTCCATGTCGCGGATGATGACAAGGTCGCCGTCCTCTTCTTCGTAACGTTTCGCTGGCTGCACGTTGTTGATGATGTCGAGGGCCTCCCATTTCAGCCGCTTCTCCTTCAGCTTCTTGTCCTTCTCGCGCTTCTCGCGCTTCTTCCGCTGCCTCTGCTGCTCCGCGTACTCTTCCGCGCGGCGGCGCGATTCGCGCTCTTGCTGCTTCTTTTCTTCTTTCTTCTTCTCTTTTTCGAGGTACGCCTTGTACTCCGCCGTTTCATCCACAGTGGCCTTCATACAATACACAGAGTCCTGCGACTCACCCTCGCGCGGCCCCCTCCAGCCGCCACCGAGCTTGTCGTAGCACAGGAGGTAGTCGGTCAGGTTCTGGTTGCCGTCCGGGTTTCCAAGGGGCACGGCGTCAACCATCCCCGTCGACTGGCACTTCTCCGTGTCGGTGGGGAACGGGTGTGCACTGCACGACGTGGTGTTCTCGAAGTTTTTCGCGGTTGTCTGCCGGGGTTGGGTCGAGGTAGGCCCTCAGAGCAACCGAAAACTAGCTAGAACTGGTCCAAAAGAGTCGGCAACGAAAGGGCCACGCGAACGAGAGGAGAACTCGGGGACCAAAGAAGTGTGTAGTTCTGTTTTATTCAAGACAAGAGGCCCTATGCCCATGCAATATGAATAGCCTCTACGAGCCAAACCCCACTTTTCTGTGCACTTAAGAAGTGTACTGTTTTTTGGCGATTGGAAGACTTGTGCGGAGGTAGTTCTCAAAAGCTCGCGAACGGGGAATTTGGGCCAGTCTGGGGAAAACGGAGTCGGGGGTCCGGGGGGGACCCCCCCGACTCCGGTTTCCGTCCCCTCCGGGTGCTGGCGAACTTGCCACCACAAGGCGAACTTAGCATCCCTCGAACTTTGCTTCACGCATCGCCCGAACTTTTCTTCAGCAGAACTTAGCTTCGCCCGAACCTTACTGTACCCGAACTTAACTGCTGCCTCTAGACTGAGCCTGTGCTTCTGTTACTTGTTGTGCACAACTTGTTTTGTCATTCAGATGTAAATCTAAAGCTGCCCACGTCAAAAGAAGCCTCCGTCCTTCGAAAGTGCATACCAAAAATTCCTCGGTGTAGTCATCCGCATCAGGTGCCTGCTCATTGTGCTCGGCGACCAGGTTGAAAGGCTGTATTGAAATTTGTAGATTTCGGTACGAGTAGGCAGCTGGTTCGCGGTGCATTGCTCGTGGTTGGGGCGATTGCGTCTGATGGATCATTTCCTCACAGGTCAGAACAAGAGAACTGGTGTGGTGATCTTCTTTCTCGTTGCTTGGTTTTGGCGAGGAGAAAGACAAACCTTTTCAGAACCTTTCTTCGATCCAAGGGTCAGCATCGCCGGTCCTGCTCTACCACCGGAGAGGATGGTTGTGAACGCCGAAGTCACCAGAGCGGGAAGATTCTGGAACTCTGTCACAATCGTGGCGTTGTCCCATCTGCGAGGTGTAAAAAGCGTTATCGTTCTTCAAATAGTTCTACAGTCATGGGAGTCTGGGCGGTGTTGAAACAGGCCCTGTCGTTGAGTCCCAATGCTCCTCCCCGCGTTTCGGAGCCACCATGGAGTGCCGAACAGCAACATACGCTGAGAAAAACTCCACGAACTGACTATGGTCAACCACTCTCTGGAAAGTCTGAGCTGAGCTGATGGACTGAGGACGACACGAGGGAAGAAGAGTTGCACCCCAATAATGCCAAGATACGTTGGGAAGAAGCAGACAGAGACGAACATCAGGGAAGCTTAGGTGTCCAGCGGTCCAGTGGTCTAAACCCCGTTCTTTTACCTTACACGAAGTTGCCACCGGCACGCCATTTCGACAAAAGTGACACCCTGACCAGCCGATCGGCGGCTGATCAGACCCAAGCCGTGCCTCCCTGGAGACAGTATTTCTTACAGGAAGGGGGACCCGGTGGAAATATGGCGAGCAAAAGACCATCACAGCCGCGGTCGAGCCGCGCTGAGCCGGCGTTTAATCTCCATCACAGTGTTCCGCAGCCGGACGGCAACAGTAGAGCCTATGCCAGTCGGAAGTGTCGTTGTTTGTAGGCTTTTCCTGCCTGGCCTCCGTCCAATTTCGAGAACTGCTGTATTGTTTCATCTAGTGCTACCCGTTATCACTTCGGTGTGAGGCATCAGCCTACCGAGCCTAATGTCTGCCGGTCGTTGCGGTGTTTAGAACTAGGTGACTTTGTGATCAGTGGTCCTACGAACATGTTCCACATCCTGCAACTCGTACTTTCTAACTTGATGCCACAAATCATGTCAGAGGGAACATGGAGGAGATCCGACAGTACCTCAGAACTCCCAGCGACTCGCGAAGACGGCGGAAGACGAAGCACAGATCAGCGCAGGGTTCATCAAGATCCTGGTCATCGCTAGCGTCAGAGTGACCGAACGAAGAACCCGCCTACTTGTGACGGACGGCCGAAACGAGCACGCCGATGTCATTATGCAGGCGCTCGTGCGCAGGCTGGGGCGGCAGGACTCGGACGACGTGGATGATCGTGATGGCGCTAAAGTCACCGCCGGCGGAAGTAATTACGGGTGGCCCATGACGAGAGAAGACCGGAGGCAAAAGTCTGGCACGGAAAGGTCCCGGGCAGTCGCCCCCAGGGAGCCAACTGCCGACGAAGCCGACGAGGCGGTCGAAGACTAATAGCCACGACTGGCAGGAAGTTGAGGGCAACAAGAACGTTCTCGGTCTGCGGGCCCGCCAGGGGGCACTTTGACGAGTGCGCTTTCGAGACTTGCGCCCCGTGATTTACGGCAACGAAGAAGATGGAGAAAGCAAGGATGTGGATACACGGTACCTCGTTGTCGGTACCTCTCTGCAGTAGCGTCCATTGCTCCTGACGTCTCGAGGCGTGGACGAGCCATTTGGGGGCGGAGCCACTCGGACGGGATTGCAGATCGTCCGGTATCAGGATTCGAAAACGAACGCAACGAACGGTGAAGTCTGTACACTTGTCCGGCAGCTCGTCCCGTGTACTCGCCCGCCACCTTGCAAAGTGATAGACAGGAACCGCCTACGCCGACGCGCTTCCTGCACACGGTAGTGGCGACAGGAAAGGGAAGCATGTTTGTCCACGTGTTCAACCGACTGCCCGTCGGGAAACGGAAGGACAGGATGCGACCGGAGGGAAGCACTGCTCGAGAGCGTCCTCTTTGCCCCGGGGACAGCCTGGCCTGCAGCAACCAAGACGAGAACGACGCTGAGAACGGACCGGGTCACGGCGAAAGTCGAAGAGAGAGCGCGTGGGATCCGTTTTCCGATCATACAAGGAACAGCCGGAGCCGCTGTACAGCCTCTTTGCTGACCCCATAGTTACATTTTTGAGAGTACGTCGGCCATAACAGGGGACTTTTAGAGTGCAAGCGCCTTTTGAAAGTACGGTGAGACTGGCTCATCTGAAGCCCGGCCCGTTGCCCGACGCCTCTGCGGAGCTGCTGAACATGAAGAAGACCCGCACGGATACTGCGAACACTGCGCGTAAGGCGATTTAAGCTGCCGTGGGAAGTCGAGGACGAGTTCGAGGTGACGAACGGGGCTGCCCATCTCAGTCATCCTGATCAACGCTGGCTCACCATCTCGATGAGTGCGGTGATCTCGGAGATCTCGGAAGCAGCCCTCGAAGAACGTGGTAGACGAGCTCTGCCGGCACACCGGCATGGCCTTGTTATCATGGATAAGACGTGTGTATTCTAGACCTTCCGAGACTGCCACTTCGGCTCCCCAGCACGAGGAAGAAGGTTCTCCCTGGGGACAGCGCTAAAATGCCCTGGAGCCGGGCTGAAAATGCCCTGGGACCAAATCGAGCAGCACACGACCACAACGACGCGAGCCAGCCATGCTCGAGACCGCCACCAGCATGCGCTTGCGCTTTCAAGAGATGCGCCCCGTGATTTACGGCAAGGAAGATGGAGACCCACCCAAGGCCCGACTGCAGCAGCAGCCCGCCGGAACGACGTGTGGACACACGTTAGGTACCTCTCTGCCGAGACCGCGCCGCAACCTGCGCCACGTCCCGATTCCTCAGTCGGGCAACGTGCTCCTAATACAATCCGCGATCCTCCGTGTGCGAACAGCACAAGAAGACGAAGTACGGCGACTGTTTGACGGTGTGCTGCGAATGCTGCTGCCGCACAGTGGCATGGGTAGGCAAGGGCATCGTGCTTGCCGGCGCACGGAATCGGAATATGCTTGGATTGCCCCTTGCTTCCGACCCTACCGCAAACGAGGCCGGCAGCGGGCTGTCGCCGCGGCTGAGCGCACCGACGACCCCCGAACGGCGCAAAGCCAGGAAGAGGCCTTATCTCCCATGACAGCGAGAGACGCCTGCGGGCAAACAGAAGGAATTTGCTGTGGGATCGTTGCTCACGTAGCACGCATAAGAGGAAGGGAAAACTCGTTCAGTCATTCATGAATCAACCAAGTACACTGGTAACTTGCGAGATGGAAGAAAAGGTCTCACCAAGGTTGGAGAAAACAACCCGGTGATGTCACTTCCCGGACACTTCACGGAAGGCGGCGACGGATACCGGGATGCGTCGGAGGATGAAGGCCGGCCCCGAAAGCTAGCAGATCACAGAAGAGACCGACGTCCTCAGTGGTTTTGTGAGCGTCTTTCGTCCATCGCTTGGCAGCAGACGGCCATAGGCTTGGTACCCACTGCAGCAGGTGCTTGAGCGTGTATTGCAAACCGGCTCAGTGACATCAACCGAAGTCGAAAAAGGGTCGTGAGGGCAAAGTTGGTATCAGGTGCCCACATCGGAACATTCTGGGCAATAATCTCGCCTTGTCGGCTGCTCTCTGCACTGCTCTTGCCGACTTGCCTTCGTGTCCCTGCCAAAACTGACTGTTCATCAACCTTGATCGATTCAAGAGAACGCATCGGTGTTTCTGGCACTCGGTGTCTTTGCCTCGTTTCCAGAGCAGTGCAGGCATAACACTTTTGGCGTTTAGTTTTAGCGTTATTTGTGGATTAGGTGGTCGGTATTTTTAGTATAACTTGAGTCGATAAGCCCGTCTGGGGAAGTTGGAGTAAGACGAATAGCTGATAGAGAAAGTTTCGCCGTAGATTCTACGGCGAAACATTTTCTATCAGCTAAAGAAAGACCCTGTGAGGGGGCGAGAGAGGGGGGAATGCGGCCGAGCTTCGCGTCTTCCGCAAGCAGCGTGCGCCCTGCTGGATGGGGAGGAGTTAAGAGCTGCAATACAAAACGATAGCTTGGATTGGAAAAGAACGCTTCGTGAAGCTTGGGCTGCTGTTCTTGCCAACTTGCTTTGTGTCCCTGCCAAAATTGACTTGACGGTCACCCGCATAACATTTTCATGCGTTTACTTTACAGCATAAATTTGAGTCGATAAGCGCGTATATGGAAAGTTG
Source organism: Diplonema papillatum (assembly GCA_030068145.1). Lineage (NCBI taxonomy): Eukaryota > Euglenozoa > Diplonemea > Diplonemida > Diplonemidae > Diplonema > Diplonema papillatum. The sequence goes on from JAPJBO010001037.1 coordinate 36,124, forward strand.
AAGTTAAGGCGGGTAGCTGTTAGGGAATGTTTCGCCGTGGAATAACGAAAGAACCCGCGAGAAAGCGAAGAGAGAGGGGGGGACGCCGACGGTATTTCTGTGCGGCCGAGCATCGCGTCTTCCGCACGCGGCGTGCGCCCTGCTGGATGGAGAGAAGGTAAGAGCGGTGAAAAGTGGAGGGTGTGGCGAGTAAAGAACGCTTGGACTAAAGGCCGAGGCCTGTATGCGAGGATGGATCCATGTCTACAGGCCGGACAGCCATGTGCCGTTAAGGTGCTCGGCTGCGGCGAGCATCGGCATTCTACTTTGTGTTTAATCATGTTGGCCGGTATAATATTAGACATTGAGAAGTATGGTCCCGTCTGCGCCGTGGTTCGGTCCTTTAAGCCTAGGGGGTCCTTTAAAGGGGGGGGGGGGGGGGGGGGAATCTGAAGTTTAATGTTTAGGCGGAGGGCTTGCAAGAACGTGCTTGAGATGGATATGTCCCGTCTGCGCCGTGTTTCGGTCCTTTGTGGGTGTGGGAGGGATGGGGGCCGACACGGTGGCAGCACCATAACATGGACACCCAAGCCCTGCATAGGAAGAAATGTTAAAACCGGGGGGGCCAAGAAGCTATTCTTGCTGTGCTGCAGATGCTTTGAGCTATATTTGTGTCTAGGGTTTCGTTCGTCTTTACCATGGTTAACCACTTAAGGACGGAGGGGGGCAGGGTTAATTTGGGAAAAGGGGTGGCTCCGTGGCGAATCTCAGGTATCCGTTGGAGCTCGGAGCAGGATTTCTGCCCGGGTGAAGGACGCATTTCAAAGATTTGTGTCGGATCTTTCCGATACAGCAAACAGCGACCACTTTCGAACATTATTTGGTCTCTCGCCGCGAACGTGACACCCGCGAACTTTCTAGCGTTATTTCGTGAGTTGACTACCACTACAGTGGTAGTTCGTCCGGAAGTGGTTAAGTGCCAATAGCGTTGGGAAAGATTACTGGTTGCGCCGTGTTTCGGTCCTTTAAGGGTGCGGGGGGGGGGGGTTTGCAAGAACGAGCTTGGAATGGGTATGTGCTCAACACCGCACTGGTCCCGTCTGCGCCGTGTTTCGGTCCTTTAAGCCACACATAAGGCGGACCATCATCAGCGCGGAACCCGAGTGTCTGCAGACAGGACAGCGGTGTGAGTCTGGTTTGCCAGGCGGCTGTTCGTAGCTCGTGCCAGGACCACCCGTGCTACTAGAGCTACAGGCGCCGTCACGGGGAGAAGGCCCCTACAACCGTGTCTTAGCAATCCGTTAAAAAACTCAGGGCACTCGCCCTGACAAGGGTGCTGGGGGGGGACGCGGCGGTAGGTAGCGTAGATGTCTCATCCAGGCTCGAAGACATAATTGGTCGAGCCACAAAATGGATGCTGCTGGGCATCCCGCTTAGAATCTGCGACGGAGGCGAACGCAGCGGCCGAGCACCTCGCAGGCAGGCTTTACAAGAACAACTGGCGAGCGCATTCAGTGCTCAAGATGCGTCACGGCGGCCGACCGCACAGCTTCGGTCCTCACTCCGTCGTCTTCTCAATACCATGCAGGGTCAAAACCTTGTGTCTTTTTGGTAAGAGGGATTTAGACCCAAAAAAAAAAAAAAAAATGGCCACCCATTTTTTCTGGAAAAAATTTGGGGGTTTGAAAAGAAAAAATGGAACAAAACTGCGGTGATTTTTGATGAAGTTGACTCGCCTTATTTGAGCAAAAAACCCAACAAAAAATCTTGGGCTCTGTCGGCCCTGTGGCAGCGTTTACCAAAAAGACACAAGGTTTTGACCCTGCATGATACCAACTTACTTGTGCCTTGTATTGATCTGTGCTTCCATCTTGCTGCGCAGGTTGCGCGCACCCGATCCGACCATAGCCTGGGGTGTCGCTCGTTGCACCCAATGCCAGATGCGGCCAACGATCACTTCCAGGCCCAGCAAGCACACGGGAGTGGATCAAACGTAACCCTTAACTCTCAAGGAATGTGAAACCATAACAAAGCCACCGTAGTAGTAGTAGTCGTGGTTTGAACTTGATATGCAGCAACAACCGGTGAAGATAGTCGCAGTATGTGTCGTCCTGGTCCGGGAACGAGCCAGGAGAACGGAGCAACCTTTACAAACAAACGAGTGACTAAAACGTTGCGGCGCCAACCCGAGCGCACACAGCAGTGACGCGTCGGCAGTATTTGCACTTCAGGACGGGGCTGCCGTCATGCCGTCATGAGCGTCGACGGCCAGCGAAGTGTCGGCAACGGGTGCAGTGGTCGGAGCAAGCTTGAACGTGGCAGGTCGGTGCTGAACAAAACCACCGAAAAACTCAGTTGGGAAAAACGTACGGAACCCCCGAATCCGGAAAACCCCCCTGAGATAGAGGGGGGTGCAGGTAACTGTGGTAAAGAGACAAGAAGGTTGCAGTATGGTTTAAAAAAATAGCATTGTGTGCGACGAACGCATCCTTTGATGATATAATCGTAACCCGAGTACTCTCAGACGCATCCTTTCGCTCAGCACGGGCCCACCACACGTGGCGATAACCAACGAAGAGGCGGAGTGGAGGAAACGGGAACGGTATTCGAGCGGCGAGGAGGTGGATTGCAAGAACGTGCTTGGAATGGGTATGTGCTCAACACCGCACTGGTCCCGTCTGCGCCGTGTTTCGGTCCTGTAAGCCCCGGACACATAAGGCGGACCATCATCAGCGCGGAACCTGAGTGTCTGCAGACAGGACAGCGGTGCGAGTCTGGGTTGTCAGGATGTTCGTAGCTCGTCACAGCCAGGACCACCCGAAAACCAGAGCACAGGCGGCGAGGGAGGTGGGGGATGTATAATGGTCTAGCTTGAAGGAAATTGGAAAGGTTGAAAAAAAAAAAAAAGGTTTTGGGAGGTTTCGGTGCTTTAATCCTTTTAGGATGGAGTTGTGAGAACGTGCTTGGGTGCCCGCACTGCACCCGCCTGCGCCGGGTTTCGGTCCTTTGAGCCTTTAAGGGTGGGGGGGGGGGGGGGGCGTGTGCAGCTGGTCGAGCAAGTCCGCAACGGGAAAGGGAGCGCCCTGTGTATGGAGGGGGAGAAAACAGGATCGGGGCCCGTGAAACACGGGGGAAAATTCTTAGTTTACTGTTTAGCCAGAGCACTGCCTCTCGTGCACGGTTGATGCCAGCATGAAGTCTTCTTCGAAGAAAGTGTAAAACAGAAAAGGGAAAAGGAAAGGGGAGGGGCCGTTGTTCTTGGGTGCAGGGATAAGGTAGGGCAAGATTTTTTTAGCGTTTATTGTAGAGGTTCGGGTGTTTCAGGGTCCCAGTATGAGGGACGTAGATATGATTATACACTTTTGCGGGTGATCCGTTGGCATGGTAGTTTGTATTAAGCCCCGTTCTAGCGTTATTTGTGGATTCGTTCTTTTACACTCGTTCTTTTATCTTTCACTCTTTCACTTACTTCGGCTAGCCAAAGGGGAGGGGCGGGGGCGGGTTGAGCGTTGTGTGCGACGAACGCATCCTTTTGATATCCTAACGGAGTGCTCTCAGACGCATCCTTTCGCTCAGCACGTGAGGATGTATCCACCACACGTGACGAGAACCAAGGGAAGAGGCGGAGTGGAGGGAACGGGGACCGTGTATAGGAGCGGCGAGAGAAGCAGGGGTGGGAACCGTTGTTATTGGTGCTGGTTTCGTGGGACAAGGAAAAGGTAAGAAATCTTTTTTAGCGGTGGCCTCCGCTGGGTCTGTGGTAGTTTGTGCCGTCTCCATTATTTTACACTCGTACTCTTCTCTACTCACACTTCACTGCCCCCGGCTCTCCCCGGCCTTCGTCATCCCGGGGAGGGTTCCACGGCCATCCCCCCCGCGTGGGGAATGGACTGATGCTGTGCCGCGGGTTCTTCCGTGCGTTCTCGCCGTCGCCGCTGTCGATGTCGCTGCCGTTGTTGCTGCCGCTGCAGCCGCTGTCGGGCGGTTGGTTGACGATCCCGGTCTGCACCCCGCGAATTTGTTGCATTAGTGTGATTGTCAGGCCTTCGCCTGAACAACGCACTAAGCTACTGTGGTACCATGCAGGGTCAAAACCTTGTGTCTTTTTGGTAAACGCTGCCGCGGGGCCGACGGCCCCCAAGAAAATAATCTGGAAAAAAAAATTGCTCAACTTCATCAAAAATCACCGCAGTATTTGTTCCAAAAAAAAATTTAGAACCCCCACTTTTTTTCCAGAAAAAATGGGTGGCCATTTTTTTTATGGTAACAACCGCGGTTGTCATTATCAAAAAGTGACGGTTGGCAGCGTACTGTGGAAATTACCATACAGGTGATAGCACATACGCACAAACAAAAATATGCCGGCTGTACCATCACGTGAGGACATGGACCTCACCGATATCGATTGGGATGCGATCCCGGTGGAGTTCCCGCCTAACGCCAGGCCGGTGGCAGAACATTCGAGGTGCGCGTTCTTCCCTTCGTGTGACAGCACACACGATCCTAACCGCGGCAATCGATGTGCCCGCTGTGGAGCCATCGGCCTGGCCCACTGCCTAAAAGCTAGGCTGCGAACTAAAGAGAATCAGTCTCGGTTCGCTCTTCCGGAGAACCCCAATCAGCCTTGGGTTTGCCCTGTCTGTTCTTGGCTGGTCCACAAGGGCCAGGAGCTGGTGCCGGTCGAGCGAGAAGACCCCACCGTTCTTCCCCCCGATTGGGACGCCGAGTCAGCCCTCGGCGATTTCTCGGATGCACCGGACATCGGACCCGAGATTCCAGAAGCCTTCCTCAGGCACTCTGATCCCGCCGTTGCCCAGTTGGCCAACATTGCTGCCACATTCCTGCTCGCCGCTAAGCTGTCAGCCCAGCAACAGGCGCTGAGGATCCCGTACGACCTCGATGTCAGACGGGTTGGAGCCTGGCTCCCATACATAGGATCAGCCTCTGTGTCGATGCGATCCTCAACGAGGTCGCTCGTAGGTATGGTCCGTTCCTCGAGCGGCCAACCTCCCCTGGGTCCACTGCTGTCGGACAAGAACAGCGGACATTGTGGAAGGTCCTGCGACTCAGCAGAGAGCGGGACACGTGGAGGGAGGAACAGCTTCCTGCCCTCAATGCGATCATGGTGCGCATGGAGACGCTGAAATACTTCAGCGAGACGGGATTACCCCACTCTGTGGCCCGTGCACGCGGAGTGGCCTATGAGTCATACGTGGAAGACATTCCTTTCGGGGAGTTTAATGACCATATCCTACGCGTGGCTGTAGCCCGCACCGAAAATGGCGAGGACGTCAAAAACGCCTGGAAGGCGGCCTCGGCCGTCAACCCCAAGAACCCCATGCCTAGTCGTAGCTCTTCCGGCCATGCCGGTTCCCGTAAGAGAGGGGCCCCCCTAGAACAACCCCAAGCGAAGCGGTCAAAAAACTGACTGACGGGAGTGTCGACTTATCCCATTCCCTCGAGACCGTATTCCCCTCCCGACCCACCCATTTTTGGCGGCGGACCCGCTGAAAATCTGGAGGGAACAGTTAGGGAAGGTGTTTTTATTATTTGGTGAAACTTTGTATGAGCCCCCCCCCCCCACTTTCAGAGCGGTGGGCTCAGATATTTTTCTCCACTTTGGGTTGTAGTGTAAACGAATCTCCCACCTTCTGAGAATGTCTCCGACCATCTAAGAATGTCTCACGGATTTTCCGAGGGAATCTGCGAGGCTAGACGAATTTACATACAGGGTGTCTGTTCTACGGGGGAAACATTTTGTTGGCGCACGTTCTACCCGGATTTGCCTGATTCGATGGAATGCGGTTCGAGACGTCCCTCCCGCTTGGCGTCACGACATGCTGAGGAACTGAAGTCGTGCGGTATTGCACGAAGGGCGTGTGGTCCCGGCAGGTTGCTCAACGTTCCGTTTACGGTGGTGGAAGAGAAAGACGGTGGAATCCGTCAGCGTTTTATTCTCTGGACGTACGACGCGAACGAGTTGGCTGAGAGTTCTGGCTATGAGGCCAAGGTGCCGTTGAAGCATGTTTCGGCGTACCTGAGTGCCGTGCACGGGGAGTCGGGTTCGACGAGAGACTTCCGCTGCGGGTTCTACGGCATCGAAATCCCGTCTGACGCGCGACGCTTCTTTCGCTACCAAGATGACAATGGTAGCTGGTGGGAGCTGACAAGGCTGCCGATGGGTCACACGTGCGCTCCGGAGTTGATGCACACGTTGGCGTCGGTGGCGGCGGGCCACCCGGAGTACGTGAGAGAAGAGTTTGCGGTTCCTCGCTCGATTGTCACCCATGTCTGGGTGGATAACATCAGGTCCGCGCGCTGATGTGTTGAAGAGCACGACGGCGCTCGACGAGCTGGCGTTGGCCGCGACGATAACGTGGAAGCCCAAGGACTCGCACACGGCGCCGTCGACCGCTACGAGTTCATCGGCGTTGGCTGGCAGCACGACACGAAGACCGTGGGTTTGTCGGAGAAGTTGCGTTGCCATATAGAAGCAGCTCGCGGCGAGAGAAAAATATTCTCCTTTCTTCTTATGGTTTATCGAAACAAAGGAGGGGGGAAGCTGCATTCCTAGGACCGGCTGTGCGTAAATAATAAGAGCCACGTCACTTTTTTATGGTAACAACCGCGGTTGTCATTATCAAAAAGTGACGGTTGGCAGCGTACTGTGGAAATTACCATACAGGTGATAGCACATACGCACAAACAACCCCCAATATTTTCCAGAAAAAATGGGTGGCCATTTTCTTTCGGGTCTAAACCCCTGTTACCAAAAAGACACAAGGTTTTGACCCTGCATGGTACGTACTCTGTAACTACCCCTCAGACGCATCCTTTCGCTCAGCACGTGCGGACGTCCCCACCACACGATACGAGAACCAACGAAGAGGCGGAGTGGAGGAAACGGGAACGGTATTAGAGCGAGGGAGGTGGGGGGGCTTGCGAGAACGTGCTTGGAATGGACGTGTGCTCAACACCGCACGGGTCCCGTCTGGCGCCGTGGTTCGGTCCTTATAAGCCTTCAAGGGTGCGAGAGGGGCGCGTGGCAGCTGCAAGTCCGGAAAGGGAAAGGGGGCGCCTGTGTACGGAGGGAGAAGAAGGGATGAGGGGGAAAACTTAGTTTAATGTTTAGGCAGGACACTGCCTCTCATGCATATTTGATGCTAGCATCAAGTCTTCTTCGAAGAGAGTGTAAAATAGAAAAGGGAAAAAGGAAAAGGGTAAAGGGGTCACGGGGAGTGTAAGACTCCGCAGGTAGGGTATGAAACCTTGAGGGACTAGTCCTCTTTATTCTTTTTCACCGCGGTGTTGTGTGCACCTCGTTCTTCGTCTCGGGTTTCGCTCGTGAACGCAGACCAATCCAGAGTTAGAGCTCATCAGTGGGTCCTTTGGATGGGGACTTTCGGTCCTGTTCCGGTGCTATCACAACTTTCTGGTTTCATTGTTCGTCGCATCCTTCCTTCGTAAGTTAAAAAAAAGGGGGGTCGGGTTTTGTTGGGGGAGGGAGTGGAGTGGGCGCGGGTTGAGCATTGTGCGCGACGATCGCGTCCTTTTGATATCCAAACCCGAGTGCGCTCTGACGCATCCTTTTCGCAGGCTTCCCGCCTGTCCTTTAATCCTTTAAGGGCAGGGGGCGGGCTGCAAGAACGTGCTTGGAATCGATATGCTCAACACCGCACTGGCCCGTCTGCGCCGGGTTTCGGTCCTTTAAGCCTTTAAGGGCGGGATATATATGTGCTCACACTGGCCCCGTCGGCGCCGGGTTTCGGTCCTTTACCTTAGCCTCTAAGGGTGAGGGGGGTTGCAAGAACGTGCTTGGAGTGATGTATATGTGCTCACCGCCGCACATGTTTCGGTCCTTTGCCTTAGCCTCTAAGGGTGAGGGGAGTTGCAAGAACATGATTGGAGTGATGTATATGTGCTCACCGCCGCACATGTTTCGGTCCTTTGCCTTAGCCTCTAAGGGTGAGGGGGAGTTGCAAGAACATGATTGGAGTGATGTATATGTGCTCAACGCCGCACTGGTCCCGCCTGTGCCGTGTTTCGGTCCTTTACCTTACATGTGCCGTGTTTCGGTCCTCTAAGCCTTTGAGGGCAGGAAATATATGTGCTCACACTGGTCCCGCCTGTGCCGTATTTCGGTCCTTTACCTTAGCCTCTAAGGCTGGTCCCGCATGTGCCGTGTTTCGGTCCTTTAAGCCTTTAAGGGCAGGAAATATATGTGCTCACACTGGCCCCGTCTGCGCCGGGTTTCGGTCCTTTACCTTTAAGCCTCTAAGGGTGAGGGGGGTTGCAAGAACGTGCTACGGATGGATATGCCCAACAACGCACTGGTCCCGTCTGCGCCGTGTTTCGGTCCTTTTAAGCCTTTAAGAGTGGGGGCCGCGGGCAGCTGGTCGAGCAAGTCCGGAAAGGGAAAGGGAGCGCCTGTGTGTCGGAGGGAGAAAACAGGATCGGGGGGAAAATCTTAGTTTCAGGCGCTACTTGCCTCTCATGTTTGATGCATCAAGTCTTCTTCGCGGAATGCAGAGTCTTCTTTTCTGTTCTTTTCTCTCTTTCGTTTTCTCCTTCTACTTTCGTTACCATGGTCGGGGGAAAAATCTTAGTTTCATGTTTAGGCAGGGGGGGGCGCGAAGCACGGGGAGAAAATATTAAACTCAGTTTAATGTTTTAGGCAAAGCACTGCCTCCTATGCATGGCGGATGGGGGACCGTCGTTGTTGGTGCTGGTTTTGAGGGATCAGGAAAGGCAAGCAATTTTTTGTGGTAGTCCGTTGGTATGGTAGTTTGTGCCACCTGTTCGTTCTTTTACACTCGTTTTTTTTCTCTACTCAAGGGCGGATGGGGAGATAAATTAGTTTAATGTTTAGACAGAGCCCTGCCTCCCATGCATGGTTGCAAGCCTTCTTCGAGCAAAAATGGGGGGGATTGCAAGAACGTGCTTGGAATGGGTATGTCCCCAACACCGCACTGGTTCTTCGAGCAAAAATGGGGGAGTGTTTCTTGGGTTTGAAGAGGGGGGAGTTTGCAAGAACGTGCTTGGAATGGGTATGTGCTCAACACCGCACTGGTCCCGTCCGCGCCGTGTTTCGGTCCTTTAAGCCACGGACACATAAGGCGGACCATCATCAGCGTGGAACCTGAGTGTCTGCAGACAGGACTGCGGTGTGAGTCTGGTTTGTCAGGCGGCTGTTCGTAGCTCGTCACAGCCAGGACCACCCGTGCTACTAGAGCACAGGCGAATCCGTCACGGGGAGAAGAGGGGGGAGGGGGCATACTTTCTCCCGAGGGTCTTGCTCGTGAGCCGCCAGACTTGATGGTCCGCGTTTTTGACGTGCAGGCGGAGGCCGTTCTCGCCCGATCGCTCGATGGTGTTCTTGTCCTCCACTGCGATGGGCAGTTTGCTGACGTAAAGCCACGTCAGCCCGCCGTCCTGCGACTTCAGGACTACCGGCAGGGTTTCATCCGGGTACTTCACCGTGGCGAGTCTGTTGTTAAATTGAATTGATTCCGGGATTGTAGGGTCTCCGTGTGACCTTCGCTAAAATGGGTCAAGTAAGGGCCGTGTGGGGTGCGGGTTGTTTCTTTGGTGCATGAGTTAATGGCTAGCTATGTCCGGGACTGTTTGCGACCGTAGTAAGTAGTAACTGATAATTTGTGCAGGCGGAGGCCGTTCTCGCCCGATCGCTCGATGATGTTCTTGTCCTCCACTGCGATGGGCAGTTTGCTGACGTAAAGCCACGTCAGCCCGCCGTCCTGCGACTTCAGGACTACCGGCAGGGTTTCATCCGGGTACTTCACCGTGGCGAGTCTGTTGTTAAATTGAATTGATTCCGGGATTGTAGGGTCTCCGTGTGACCTTAGTTAAAATGGTCAAGTAAGGGCCGTGTGGGGTGCAGGTTGTTTCTTTGGTGCATGAGTTAATGGCTAGCTATGTCCGGGACTGTTTGCGACCGTAGTAAGTAGTAACTGATAATTTGTGCAGGCGGAGGCCGTTCTCGCCCGATCGCTCGATGATGTTCTTGTCCTCCACTGCGATGGGCAGTTTGCTGACGTAAAGCCACGTCAGCCCGCCGTCCTGCGACTTCAGGACTACCGGCAGGGTTTCATCCGGGTACTTCACCGTGGCGAGTCTGTTGTTAAATTGAATCGATTCCGGGATTGTCAAGTAAGGGCCGTGTGGGGTGCGGGTTGTTTCTTTGGTGCATGAGTTAATGGCTAGCTATGTCCGGGACTGTTTGCGACCGTAGTAAGTATTAACTGATAATTTGTGCAGGCGGAGGCCGTTCTCGCCCGATCGCTCGATGGTGTTCTTGTCCTCCACTGCGATGGGCAGCTTGCTGACATAAAGCCACGTCAGCCCGCCATCCTGCGACTTCAGGACTACCGACAGGGTTTCGACCGGGTACTTCACCGTGGCGAGTCTGTTGTTAGAGCTAAAGTTCGCTTGAGATTCCGGGATTGTAGGGTCTCCGTGTGACCTTTGTTGAATGGGTTCCGTTAGCAGCAGCGCTGTAGCATGCTATGCATCTACATATGTAGGTCTTCTGGTGTGATCCGGTGGCCTTACTTGAGTGTACAAGGGGTGTACTCGGGAAGTACTTGGGAAGTTCACGGGAAGTTAAGTTTTCTACTGTGGATTACACCATCTTCGGTCTATGTATATCATATGAACGTTTTTGACGTCTTGTTTACTCTGGAGGCACATTGTTCGAACACCAGCTCTCGGGTTCTGCCTGTAAAGACATAAACGCATGAGCAGTTTTGTTGACCGCGCTACCCTGAGCCCAAAACCTGGACGTGGTTTCAGGTGGCAAATTGGCAAATGGCCATGATCACAAGGTCCTACTTGGGCGGTTCAGTTTCCTCACACATTGCATGTGGCTAAAAAATACTCGAGTATTTCTACAAAAGCAGGTGGCTTGGTGCTTATATTTTGTTTGTGCGCACTAGCGGAACTGGTAAGTTTCATGTAGTACGCTGCCAACTACTAATTTTTAGTACCAACAATGCATTGTCAACAAAAAAAAAGCGCACCTGAAGTGCAGACGCTTGTCCTTGAGCTCGAGGACGCTGTTGCCGAAGTGGACGGACACCGGCTCGTCCCGCTTGATGCTCTGGGTCCAGACGGTGACCTCCTTGTCGACCTTCATCGCGACGAGCTCCGGCGACGACAGCATGCCGCCGGCCGTCACCGACCACTGCGTGACCGGCATCTTGATGCCGTTCTCAAAGACCTCCTGCTGCGCCTCCTCGCCGCAGAGGCGCAGGAACGCGCCGTCTGCCTCGGCCGCGACGGACTTGGTCCCGCAGAAGTGCTCCGTCGACGTGACCTTCGTGAACTTGTTCCCGCCGTCGGTCGTGAGCATGTACGTGTTGCTCGTGCACGGTTTTTCACACGCGGGGAGAGTCGAATCTTCTCCGCCGCAGGAGCAGCGCTCACCGCGGGTCTGCACGCTGATTACCGCCTTGTTCGGGCCGAAGCCCACGCCGCCCCTCGGCCTCCAAAAGTGCGACTCCCCGTTGGCCGATTCCCCGACCTTCACCGGCTTCGACAGCTTGATCTCATACCCGGAGCACGCCGCGGCCAAGCCGACGAGCAGCACTAAGCCGCGCTCCATCGACTTCGTCTTTTCGGCGCCGCTTGCCCACTGGTTCCCTCGCTCTCGAGCACCCTGCCGCACCCAACACCCCCCCGCTTCGGACTCTTCAGTCCACCCTCCTGTTTTTCACAAGCCCTGCGGTGTTTTGACCCGGGTGGCAGCGTCTCCTGACGAGTTTTCGGTGGAATGTGAGCCCATTGGTCATCGGTTGACACTGAAATCCACAAAGGAAGGGAGCATCGTCACACGGGCAAGCATTGAGATCTTATGAGCCCATGAAACAGAAAAATTACACAACGGGCGCGGACGGAGCCCTTCGTTTAGGTTAGAATGCAAAAAAAACTGTGGCGATAATCTGCACCGATTCCTCGGAACCGAAAAAGTGGTCGTGACAGGGCTCGAACCTGGGACCGTTGGCTTATTGGACCAATGCTCTACCGACTGAGCTACACGACCGATATTTCCGGCCCCAAGATTTTTTGGACCATTTTCGTTTGTTTGTTTTGTTCGATCATCTCTCGGGAAAAAAGCGGGATTTTTTTTGGGGGGGGTTTTCTTCTCTTCCAAAGAAGCGCGTGTGTGGGACCAGCATTGTTGTTGGGATATAATGAGCCCATGAAAGTTGGGATATAATGAGCCCATGAAAGTTGGGATATAATGAGCCCATGAAACAGAAACCTACACAATGGGGGCGGACGGAATGCGTGCAAACTTAATTTTGGGAAAATGGACTTTCCAGGGCAAGCCTTGGGTCGTACTCAAAAGGGGGTTGCGTGGGTCGAAAATGGGAACCGAGGGCGCATTTGATAGATTTCGTGGCAGATCTTTCAAATGCGCACCTCGGCGCTGAATGAATACATGTGGAAGTGACCCAGGACGGGCACCCGTGGCCTCTTGCATACCCGCCAATTAACTTGAATTAACTACGCCACATGGCGTAGTTCAGTGTGGCTCCTGGGGCCTGGCGCGTTTGGCGTGGCGCGGCGCGCGCCAAGCGCGCCAAACCTGGCGCGTTTGGCGCACCCTGTAGCCCCAAGGAAATTTAGGCTCCCTCGTCACGTGCACGGGGGCAAAAGTGCCTCGGCGGAATTGACAATCAGCCCGGGCCATTTTTCAATGCACAAACAGTGGAATCTGGTTTTGGCAAAAGTTGTGGTGGTATTTTCCCGCTGGTCCACGTTGCAGATCTGTTTCAACGACGTTTTGCTCGCCCTCAGCTCCGATGAAGAGAACGGTTCAAAATGGACTCGGGGACCCATACGTATGTGTGTGGTTCGTGCTCCTCATAAGATGCAGAGCCGGGCGGCAGGTTTACCATGCTGGGACTCTGCATCCAACTACGAGCAGCCGCACTAATTTCCCCTCCCTTTCCCTGCAGGGCTGCAAACTCATTTGTTTGCAAATCAGATGACGAGCCCCGACCGGAGCCCAACGTCGTCGGGAATCAGGGCCCCGTCTGTATCGCACAACACATGGTGTGCTGGTGAGACCCGGATTACACATCACACAGGGTTGTGACCGTGCACTGCATCTTCCACCGCTGCTCCCGACTGAAACGAAATCGTGACACTTCTTGGATCCGCGGGAGTACACAGACTATCTTTTGCTCAGTCAAACTATAGCAATAGTTGCACAAATTGGGCGGCGGATCGTCGAGAAAGGAATGTGAGATCGAAGAGAGAGAGAGAGAGACGAGATAGCAGGGACCTCACTACTACCCTGTACGACGCAGTGGGGCGCGTGGCTCCGGCCAGCACGATCATGCCGCCGTTCGAGCGAAAACAGGGTTTTCATTCGAAGTTGGCCCGGTCGCGCATAGGTCGGTCACGAGCCACGCCCACCACATCCCACCACCACCGAACTCTCTTCCGTCCGGATGATGAAATCGACGACGGCTAGACGAGTCGAAGGCTTTCGACGAGTTGATAGAGGGGGCTTTTGCAGGCCAATAGATACAGTCAACGCTGTATGTGGGCCTATGGTGGTTCTTTCACGGCAAGAAGGCAGAACTGAACCCCGTAAAGTCCTGCCTCTGTCGCTTCGCTTGATTGATTGGTAGAGTTTGTAGTAATTTGTAGTGTTCAGTAGATCGTGCAATATGTGTGAGCAAGGAAGTGCGGCAGCAGCGCGACTGCATCGAGTTTTTGAGTGAGCACGCCTGGTTGAAAGGCGCGCACGACGTCACGTCGGTTTGCACCTGTTCTATTCCACCACAGCCCGTAGGCGCTTGTGTGTGTGAGTCAGAACCCAGTCTAGAGGAATGCGTGAGTTACTAAGGGGATTTATCGGGCCACGCTACTAGCTTCGGCGAACGGCAACTTCCAAATTCACATCCAGATCCCGTGTCTCCAACCGGGTCTACACGAGTCCGAATGGACCGGCGGGCGTAACGCACTGAGGCGTTTGAGCCTTACGGCCGGTTCCTACGGTTATCTCCTGGTTCGGCTCCACTCAAGTTTGCTCCGCAGTACTGTTACGAGAACACGAAACGCAGGTCGGTGTCAGCACACGTTGCTTGCACTCCACACGGAAATCTAGCAGCTGGTGCACCAGCTGCAAACAAAACGAACGAAGCACACATGCCATTGCGTGTGCTGTATAGCACTGCTTGGAGAGCAAACGTAGCCGCGCTTGCAGCGAGCGCGGTTCCCCTTTGGACCAACTCCACGTGACCAAAGAAAAGAGTAGCTTGGTTTGTTCTTCAACAGCAACAGGGATGAAACCGCCCACTCCTTCGGCAGTTGTGATGTGCTTCAAATTCCAGCTACTTTCGCAATGCGGTCTTCTCTCAGAATAGGCCTGTGTGCAGTATAAACAAGGAAGACGGAGTGAACTCCTGTTACTGAGTCAACTCGGGCAAACAAAGGTGTCGACGGTGGGGGGCTAGAAGGCTGTAGATCCCGCAATCTATACCGACTGGTATTAGAGTCAAAAAGTTCGCTTGAAGCTTTTTGTTGCGTCAGGAACTAGCTGTTGATACAGAAGCTGATAGTGGTACCGGTGCCCTTATTCAAAACACCGAGCGGGTCCATCTCGGGCTTGGGCCCGAGGCGATGGGGGAAGGTGGGGCGGAGAGAGGAAGGGTTGCAAGAACGTGCTTGGTCAACACCGCACTGGTCCCGTCTGCGCCGTGTTTCGGTCCTTTAAGCCACGGACACACTAGGCGGACCATCATCAGCGCGGAACTTGAGTGTCTGCAGACAGGACAGCGGTGGAGTCTGGTTTGTCAGGCGGCTGTTCGTAGCGCGTCACAGCCAGGACCGGACCACCCGTGCCACCAGAGCACAGGCGGAGACGGGACGGGCAGCGCACTAAATGACTTCGTTGCAGTCGTAGTTTGTACGTCGACTTATGTTCGAACAACAGCGCTCTACGGCATGCAGCAACCTTTGCGCAAAGACGCGCGCCAGCCAGCCATGCGTGTTTGTGCTTCAAATGAGTCAGCTACTTGCGGATGCGCACGGGAAAGAAATGCGCAGGTTTCTTGGTTTATCATGCAGGGTCAAAACCTTGTGTCTTTTTGGCCAAAAAAAAAAAATTCCGGAAAAAAAATGGGTTTTTTGAATTTTAAAAGTTTGGAACAAACTCTGCAGTAATTTTTGAGGAAGTTGAGCAAATTTTTTTTTTTCCAAAAAAAAATTTAGGGCTCCATCGGCCCCGCGGGAGCGTTTTAAAAAGACACAAGGTTTTGACCCTGCATGTTATCGTGTCAGCAAGTTGCATCTCGCGGCTTGTGCGATGCAAGCGGTTGGAAGATTGTGCCGACTAAATGGATCACTTTTTCAGAGTTGAAATTCGCTTGAGAATCCGGGATTTTAGAGTCTCCGGGGGGGGGGGCAGCGCTCTTGTTAAGGATCAGCCACTTTGGCCGGATGGCCGGATAAACCAGACCCCCTCCCCCCCCCCCCCCCCTCTACAGTGCAGTTGCCTTGGAGGCTGGGTGGTCAAATTCTCTAAGGTGAAATGGTCAAAATTCCCTGCCAAAAGTGGGCCCAGAAAAATTTTCCAAAGTGTGGTATTTAGGGTATTTGGGGTAAAAAAAAATTTTTTTTTTCTGACCGCCCACCGTGGTGACCACCTTAGAGAGTGACAGGTAGCATCTCCCCCCTCCACAGTGAAAATAGCCTGAGAGGGGGGGGGGGGGGGGGGGGGGGGGGTCAGCCGGCTGATGGATGGATGGATGGTTCTTAACAAGATGCCTGGGGGGGGGGGGGGTAGGGGGGGTCAAAAGCTGTCAAAATAGGTCATTTTTTTGGGAACCACATAGGGGCTCCTAAAAGGCAATAAAATTTGGTAAACCGCCCCAGAACCGTATAGAAATGCCTAAAACATGCTTTTTGGCTGCTGAAGTGCCCCGAAAAGGCCTTTTTACGAGTGCCCAATTTTTGGACTCAGGGTGGACACCGTTTGGTACCGGTGTTCTTCTTTTTAGGTGACAACCCCAAAAATAGTGACAGCATGAACCGAAGAAGGAAAACAACACTGCCCAAACCTATGTATTTTTACTCAAAAGACTTTCCTGAGAGTTGGGGATGGTGGGGCTTCGTAGGAGGCATCGACAAGCGACTCAATGAGGTACGGCTTCGTAACGTGCCGCCCCCTCGAGTCCTTGACGTCAGCGCCAGCTTTCGTAGTGGCCTGTGTCGTGTAGCGTGCTACCGCAAGCTGCAGATACCCTGCCCTGAGCTGCTATGTCGTGGCAGCCCTATGAATCCACCGCCGAACCTTTTCGTTCAAGTCCAGTTTTCTATTTTTGTTCAAGCTCAACGTGCGTTGGGGTTAGGTACCAGAGATACACCCCGGTGACCAGTATTGTCTTCCGTGCGTGTGCAATGCGACCCTTTCGGGGTGGTGTACGAAAGGCGAACTTGAATAAAAGACACTGTCGCGTGCATCCCTTCAACAAAAACGTTGGGATCTGGAAAATCCCACTACGGATGAGAGCATCTCATTGTTTTTCTCGGAAAGACATCGAACTTTGTGAATATCGCTCCAGCAGCAGTTCGGGGAAGAGCTGCTGCCTGCGGTGTCAACAACACCTCAGCTTGCGCAAGACTCAGAGAGCCTTTTGGGACGTTGTTAACCATCCAGACGAGCAACGTTCATAGCTGCCTTCCTCCTGGGTGTCGTTTGCCCTTTTGTTGCTTCCATTTGTGGCTGCCTGCACGTGATTGTAGCCTCATCTTTGCATGGTATGAACAGTGAAGCACACACACAGGCAGCTAGCCGGTACCAAACGGTGTCCACCCTAAAACCATCAACTAATACACCCCCCCCTGGGCCATTTTCCATGAAACTTTCCCCAAAAACACGTTTCCGGGCATTTCTGAGGCGGGTTGCATGTTTTTTTAGCCTTAAACTGCCGTTAAGTCTACAGGCTGAAAATGTCACCATTTTGACGCAAAAAAAGACCTTTTGACCCCCCCTAGGGCTATGTAGGATGGAAACGTTGGAAACGTTTCCGTTTCCGTTTCCGTTTCCGTTTCCTTCTTTTTGGCGGTGGATGGAAACGCCGTTTCTTTTCAAAAGAAACGGCTGGTATGCCACTAGTATACTGGCTGAAGGTCCGACCGGAAATGTGTTCCGAACGGCGGACCCCGCAATCCAGTGGGAAACCATGGACAAGGAGGCTCCGAAAAGAGGGAGGAAAGAAGCATAAGAGTTGCGACCGCGTGGAGCAGACGCAACCACACGCATCCGGTTGTGATGACTTTGAGGTCTGCAGCTCTTTATACCAATGGCTGTTGTGGCGACGATGCTCTGTTATGCGAGGCCGTTGGCCAACGCGCTGAAGACGATCGGGAAAGCACATCCGCTTCCAATATTAGACTCTACAGATACGATCGTTCAGCGCCACAGGCTACAAGACCGGGGGTTTTCGGCGGCGTAAGACAAAGAGGGAGTGCAATCAGCATCAGGAGGTGAGAAGGGCACACGTATGCCGGGGCAATGTTGAACCCGCCAGAAAAGCGATGGCCACGCAGTAACGTGTGTGCTAAACATCGCTTGCCACAGTGCACCTTGCATACGACGACGGGTGGCAACTGTCACCGGAAGAGGCGCCATCGGCGGTGCTGTCGGAGCATAGACAACGACGGCAGGAAGAACCACCAACAATGCAGAAGAGGACGGCAGATTCAAAAAGCCCCACTCACATGAGAACGTGGGTTGGAAGCAGCAGAATACGAAGTGGTAGGCACAGAAGAGTGGAATCTGGTGTCAGAAAGCATCCACATGTGACGACATTCTGCATCATTCAGTAGCTTGTGGTTACCTATTTGCTCGTGCCAGATCGCCGACGAAAGAAAGCGGTGAGCACCAGCGACTGCTCTGCACGAACGAGACCGCGACGACACACAAGAAGGGGCCGAGCCAAGTCGAAGAACAGCCCAGGAAGGGCCCTGAAGAGTCAGAGAGCCCGCCAGAAGACGGAGGAAGAGAAGTGCCCGCTGGTAGATCAAAAGAAGAAGGTGATCCCGCCCTCTGAAAGGAAAGCCAAAATTTGGCTGGAAACGGACACCCGACGGACACACAGAAGGACCCGCGAAGTGGTATCCTATAGGACCCCTCAGCATGAGGAGCCTTCCGGCGTTTCTTTTAAAAGAAACGGAAACGTTTCCGTTTCCGTTTCCGTTTCCGTTTCCATTTCGAAAAAACTAAAAGAAACGCCGTTTCCATCCAACTTAGCCCTAGGGGGGGGGGGGGCATGCATGGCTTCTTTCGTGTACACTGTACTTTGCTCGCTTTGGCAAGCCAGGTTCGTAACAATCTATGAACGACACCAAAGATCTCACCAGTGGCTCTTTGTTGTATGGATCCATCGCACGGGGGGCTGCACTCGCCCACTCGGAACGGACTTTGAGAAGACAACTCATCGGGCGGTTTGCCAACAATCCGCAGCGATAGCAATTTTAGCCGCGCAATGCAATGATATAGCCCATCGACGTTCGTACCAAACTCGCCAGAAGATGTGCACACAGATCGAGTTCCACCTTCTTCACGTTTGCCAGTTCGTCTAGTATGTGAGTTGCGCAATGCCAACCCTGAGAACTACCGTTGCGACCGGATGCGCACGACGTGCTCTACGCAAACGAAAGAGAACCCGTTGCGTAAAAAAAGCCGATAAAGGCCTGAGCATAGGTCCGACTGGTTGATGCTTGCTTCTTGCACGCATTGCATCAAGATTCTGCCACAGTCGTGTAACCTGCCTGCGTCAACAGAGATATGACCGGCTGGCGGTTGTGCTTCGTGGCCGCTTGAACAGCGTTATTAGCATCTGTGGTGTCGGGGTGCGCGTAAGTCTTTGAAGCGCCGAAGAAAAACGTATGTATGAGTCTCAATGCGATGAGAACATTGAAGGCCGAAGTGGAGAAGGTTGCTCGCCTCAAAGCTGCTACTGACGAGCTTACTCGGACGTGCAGGATTGCCGAAAGGGAATGCGCGAACATTCCGCAACCCGGATGCGGGTAGCACATGGACGATCCTGTTGTCCATGTACCACAGGTTCAAGCGTTGCCGGGTTGGTGCCGGACCGGAATGTACGAAAGGGTGCATTCGGCATGCGGTAAATTCGGCATTTTACTAGCGGGGTCGTAATAAGCGAGCAACAACAAAAATGAAAATCTGGAAGAAGAGAAGAGACAGTCTAGAGATAACGGAAGCGTACCTAGTGAACCGATGCTCGGGGCCAGACCATGTCGAAAGAGCTTCTGAATGTGACCTAAGTCGCCGGTTTCGGCTGCAAAGATGAACTGCTCCGCCGGGGTGTACTCGCGGCACTTGAGATCGGTCAGCTCTCGGACGGTCTCTGCGGAACGAAGAAGCAGCTCGCTTTCGCTGGACAGCGTGCTTTCGCTCACAATGTACTCGGCACTGTTCGGCAGCACTTTGTTGTCCGCCAAGAGTTCCAACGCATGCGCTTGGTAGCCAACGGTTTGGGCTACGCTAAGATACAAGAAATCGAGCCCGTCGTCTCCATCGACAGTCACATGATGCCATTCTTCCTGTATGGTATCGAAAACGTTCAACACGAGCTGCAGCCTGCCGGCCTGCATCTCTCGCTCTACGAATCAACCCCCTGTTCTCCCCTCCTCTGACACCCTATTTGTTCTTCTTTCGGTATTTTGTGTTGTGTCACGAAGCCGTAAGCGCACTGCACGCCATCCATACGAACACAAATTAAGCCCTTCCGCGTCGCGGACACTTATTGTGAAACAACAGCTTTGCCTCGAGTCCCAGCAAGTCAGTGAGTGCGTGCATTGAGAGGTAACAACACGACAGAGCACCCAAACAGACTCGGGCTTAGGCCCGTGGTATCACGCGGCTGGCGCAAGCGAGAACAAATGGTAACGGATATTGCTGAGAAGTCAATACTGAAGCGAAGTCTGAATTAGCCAGAAAGGAAGGAGGTGTAAGAGACTGCACAGAAGTGCAGTGGACTTTTCGTTACGTGTAGTGAACAAGATCCGACAACGCAGATCTGCACGTGAGCCTTGGTTCTCTTCGAAAACGAGGATATTCCATCCGAGCTCCATTTTGGGGTATGTTTTCACAGCACCAGCCAAAAAGGGAGCATCTGGCGAAGATAAAGGTTGTTCAATTCTTCGGCGCAAAGAAGTGCTTTCCAAACGTTTTGGACTGCAACCTGCCCTTTCATGGTAAAAGATAACCCGGTCGGCGTACCCTGACCAACCAAGTCACAACTGATGATCATAAAACCGGTCGAAGCAAAAGGACGCAACAGGACTAGTCCGAATCCGGAGAGAAGTCCCGCGTCTCACAAATGACAGCCCTATCCAGGGCGATGCACGGAGCCCACGCGGTGAGGTGCTTCCTCTCTTGCGACAGGATTCGGAAGTTCGATACTCCGAGCTCTTCCCTGCAGTACTTCTCGATCGCCGTTTTGAGCGTGTCCCACTTCTTGTCCGCGTCTTCGGTGAGGCCGACGGGCACATTCGAGCGGTCGAGCACCAGCCGTTGACAGTCGCAGTATTGCACCGAGATTCGCACGGTTTTGGCAGCCACGGCTGACATCGGGCTTCCAACGGCAACGCGTTGCAGCTGCGTGCCGCTGCTGTACGTGCTGGAAAGACCAACATTCGGCGGCAGTCCCGGCGACCGCATGAAAGAAACGCGGCTCATGCCGGCGGGCTTGCTTTGGTTCCCCCGTGTCACGGGAGCTTGTGTCGTTTGCTGCGTTTCCGACGCATTCCGGGCGAACGCAGGACTGAGGTACCCGTGGAGGGCGTACCGGCGTATGACGACTTCCTCTTCAGCTTTCGTGCTGAACACGTGAGGAACAGGGCTATCGGTCAGCTTCTCGAGCATAGTATGCTCTTCTACCAGAGTCTCGTACCTGTACGCCACGCGGGTGTCGCTAAGCCTCGAGCGGTAACGCTGGTTCCCGTTCGAAGAGCTCAGGATGTACAAAGGTCCCAAATGCTTCGATTTAACCTGGAAGGAGAACCCCGACATCAGGACGGAGTTTCTCGCTATCTCCACGAGATCCGTCGTGGAAAACTTCCACAGCTTGCTGGCCACGGAGTACTCCTCCACGAGCGCTTCCTGCGTCAGGTGGAACTGCAGCGGATCATCCGTGCTGAGGGTAATGTTCAGGCCCGACTTGAAAAACGTGGCGAAGGGGTTTTTACTGAGCGGCAGGAAAAGGGCGTTGTTGGACAGCGGACTGGCGGACACGGGGATCTGGCTGAGGTAGTACAGGTACTGGAGCGTCGGGCTCTTGCGAAGGTTGATCCCGTGGTTGATGCCGTCAGCTGTGAGAAACGCTGCGGCAAGGTGCTCGACGGCTCCGCTTTCACCGCAGTGGGGGCGGAGTGAGAACGTGTTCAACCCCTTTTGTGCACGGTATGTGTTCAAAGTCTTGATGTTCGCGTACATGTAAAACAGCCAGTACACGTACGGGGGATTTTTGTCGGTGTTCCAATTTGAAGGGGAAGGCGATCGATCGCTGAAAGGGAGATCGGTCAGCTTCTCGTTGTCGACGCTGTCGAAACCCACGACCTGCGCGAGCAGCTGATGCAGCGCCCAGTTGCTCCTGGGGTCGATGCTGACCTCCCAGAGTGGGCGGAAGATGTTGTCGATCAACTGCCCGAAGTTCTCCAGCATTTGCCGCTTCTTGAAAACGTGGTAAATCCGCGGCACTTGGATCAGCCACTTGTTGCACCACCTGGTCACGTCGTTTGTGGCCGCCCATTTGGCCAAGCGATCCCACTCGTCATTGGCCCGGCCGTAGATCGAAAGACGGAGCTCGGTGTAGTACACCTCGTCGGCTTCCACCCGATCAAGCACGTGATTCACGAGTTGGGCGAAGTATCTGCCAGCCATGAAATTGTCTGTTTTGAGAAAGCATTCTCGCAGCGCGGGGGAGCCCAATGGGTTGTACTTCTCGTTGAACCGGTCGAACCTGTGGAACAGGTTGTCAGAATCGGCCATGACGTCGAGGTCATCAACGGTCAGGCTGTTGATGTCCACGCCGAGAGACCTGTACACCTCGTCCAGAGTCTGCGTCCTGCCGTCTTTGAACTCGACGATATCATCCCCGTGGCTCCTGACTTTGTCGTAGATGAAACCGAGGAGCTCCTTAGACGACATGCCCGCCGCCATGTGGATGTGGTTGTCAACCTTCGCGCACGAGTAAAAGTCGCCGGTGGTCCGCTTTTCCTCAACGCCGTTCATGCACTGGTGAATCTCGAAGGAGGTCAGGAGCACGCTTGTCCGCCTTTGGCAGAAGCTCGTCGTGAGCTGGTTGTTGCAGATGCCCACCAACGTCTTGTAATCGTTCGCGAACTGCGACGCTGACGGTATGTCCATGAACGACACCCCGTCTTCATCACAGGTCACGATTCCGTCGATCATTTTTACTACGGTTTGACTTGGTGGAGCAAAGGCGGTATCCTTCGGCAGGCCGTCGGACTCTACTTGGAGTTCTTCGTCTCGAATCTTTTGCTCGAGACTGGCAAAGGGAACGTATTTGTCGCGCAGGCTCATCGCTTCCTTGAGCATCCCGGCCACCGCCCGGTTTGCGGGTTGCTGGTAGATCAGCTCCTTGTTCAGCAACCGCACGCGGGTGAACGGGAATGGTTCCAAAACGTCGGCCGGGTCGTAAGAAGTCTTTTTGGCTTCCACGTCGTCGCCGAGGATCTTGGAGAGTTCCGTGACGTAGCTGCGGGACCTGAAGTCGATGCGCATGTTGGGCACGTTCGTCCTGTTGGGATCGTTGCCTAGGACCCAGTCCAGCTCGAAATTCTCGCCGAGCCATTGGGCCTTCTGCGCTCGCGGAAACGATGACTGCCGCACAGAAAGGCCGGACACTTCGGAGATGTCCGTCGTGGACAGGTCGAAGAGCTTTTTGAGCAGGACGAACTCTTCCAGCAGGGGCTCCTCGCCGCTGTGCGTGACAAGCGGGACAACTGTGCTCAGGCACACGTTGAGGCCCCTCTTGTAGAAGCTGGCTGCTGGGTTTTTCGTGAAGCTGTTCAGCTTCGATGCGCTGATGATGCTCATGCTAATCCCGATTCTGCTCAGAAAGTAGAGGAACTCCAGCGGTGGGAGCTTTGGAAGCCTACGGCACGACGTGACACGGGTCGCCAGGAGATACGATGCGATTAGAGGCAGATCGGTGTCGCCCTCGCCGGCAGTGGGAACGAGGCCGAACACGTTCCAGCCAAGGGACGCGCGCTTCGCGTTGATAGCATTTATCCTGGAATATATGTGGAACAGCTGGTAGTGGTAGGGGGGGTCATCTGGCGAAGACCAGTCGGCTGGGGACGGGAGCGAGGCGTCCAAGGCGTGGTTGGTCTGCTCATCTCCGACCATGGCGAAGCAACCGACCCGCTGCAGGAACCTGGCCATGGTGGTGCCCGGACCGGTTTGCAGGATCGGGTTGAATATCGTGTTGAGCCAATCCTTGAAGGTCCGCTCGGCTGCGCGCCCCTTGCGGCCGAATGGGTCGGGCGCGTCGAAGCCGGTGATCGCGCTGCTGCGACGCCTCTCCTTCATCAGGTCCCTGTCCGAGCAGGCGGCTCTCCCGTACGTGTTCGCGATCATGATGCACCACATCGCGTTGTCCACGTCGACCAGCCGGTGGTCGCACAGCCAGTCCGCGATCTCTTGGACCTCGTTTTCTCTGTGTCCGCTTACTAGAATGCGGTACTCGATGCAGACATTCTTCTTCTTGGCGACCGCCAAGGCTTCGTGGACGAGCGCCGCCAAAAACTTTCCCTTGCTGTCGTTCTCGTGATGCAGAAACACGGTCTGCAGTGGGGTCAGATCCGTGGGGAGAAGCACCCGGTCCTCGGTCACCCTGATTTCGTCTGATTCTTCTTCTTGAACATCGAGCTTGTCGAGGGTGAGGTTATCTATGTTGATTCCCATCGATCGAAAAAGCTCAGACAAGGTTGTTCGCGGCACGCGTGTTACTACTTGATCGGGATCGTTGACCAGTTGCTCCCGAATGTACTCCGTAAATGCTGACGCATTCATTCCCATGGAGATGATTCTGTTGACATCCACCTTCTTGATAACGCTGAAGTCGCTGTCGTCGGACCGATTGGCGTCTTTCTCCCACCCACAGTTCGCCACTTTGTGCAGGTCGAACTTGTGCTCTAAAATTTGCAGACGACTGTGACAGTACGAGTGAACCGGTCCGTGTTCTACTGCGGCCTGCAAGACGCGAAGGTCTTCAACGTACTCTTCAAAAGAAGGCTCACGAAAAGTATCATCGCGCGAGAGCCTTCGAAGACTCCGCCTTCGGTACTTGTCCCGCATCTCGTATGCGCGCTTGAGTTCTCGCAGTGTGTCGCCTTCGACTGTCATCGTGCTATTTTGATCCGTGCGGAAGCACTGAATGCGCTGGTAGCCGATATCCGCATTTCCCTCGCCTTTGCCGCCTGCATCTTCGCACATGCTTTCCAAGTATCGGCGGTGCTCCATGACAACAGTACTACTCGATCTGCTCGCGCCGCATAAATTTAAGTTACGCCCGTGAGGGAGACTGCGCATTTGTTAACGAATCAAATTAGAAACATGGTCAACATTAGTCCATCATCACAGGTGTGAAAGCAGGTTTAACAATCCTTTTGGCTTAGTTTTGGGGTGGCGGATAGACCACAGTGCGTTGGCAGCGTCCGCAACTGCGTTGCTAGATGATGTCAGCTCTTTCTGAACAAGCCTAGACAAGCCAACTTTCTCTTGTAGACAAGCCTAATACTAATGGTTGAAAACCCGCCAGCTAGCAGAACGAACTGGCGACAGACCGCGAGACAGGTTACTACGGCAAAAAAACCCAGGAAAAGCCCGTCTTCTTACTTCGTCCCGTGTCTGGATACAACATCGAGAGGGCACGTGACGTTTCCGTTGTGCTCAAACCTGTAGAGAACCTGATTTTGCATAAAAACGTGCATATTAGTCGAACTCTGAGTGCGTGGGCCCTTCTTGTAAACTGTGCATAGTGCGTCGCTCGCGTCTCGGTCGTGTGGGCGGGCGCACCTTCGCCGCGCTGAGGAGATCTCGCCGTATTGTCAGCCGTCATCCTCTAGTGTTGCTAAGCGCCGGATCCGAGCGCGAAGTACGCATCCGCACTCAATTTCGTTTCCGCGTGCGATGCCGACACATCATAATAGAGTGAAAGGGGGAACGAATAAAACAGGTCGCGCAAGCCAAACGTTGCCGCGCAGATAAGAGTCAGCCTGGTAAGTCCGGCCTCCAAAACGCTGGCAAGCTTTGCGTTTGGCTGAGTGACGCATACATTCCTCTTGAGATCTGGTAATGCTGCCCTAAGACGCACCAGAATCTGTGAGAGAAAGTAAAGCGGTCCACTAGCTGTTTCATGCCGACTGCTGTTTTCGTAAGACTGGAATACGTAACAGAGAAGCGAAAGTAGTGCGGAAGGCTGGCACCGGCAATGGTGCTTGTGAGCGAAACATTGTTCTCGACAGAGATTCTGCTCCCGCGAACAAACTCGCTCATGCTGGGACACAGGCGGTCATGCACTTACCGTTCTGTGTGTGTTTTTGCGTCGTCAGCAATTTCGAGTTTCCTTCAAGGCTTCCAATTAACGTCGCAGGTGCTGCCAGTGGCTGGCTTTTTGTGTGAGAGTTTCGTCAGTCTGGATATCAGTGCGAGTAAAGATGTGCGCATATTGTGGTCTCGGGGCTGCGCGTCTGCAAAACGAGCATACCAAGTCGCTGTACATCAGGTAGACGTACTCAGGTCCACCCGCGGGCGGCTCGACAAAAGCCCATTGTTGGTTCGCTCCATTGTTGCAAGCGTAGGCTTCCAGAGGCGCACCGTCATCCGTCTGATGGGTTTGTTGTATAAGGGGCTAAGGCATTCGGCAGGTGAGTTGTTACCCACTCATTATCGGACGCCGACTTCCATGGCCACCGTCCTGCTGTCAAGATGAATCGACACCCTTTGTGGGATCTGATGAGCGATCACTCGGACACCTTAAGTCAGCTCTCGGTCCATCCCGTGTCGCCAGTCCTGCTTACCAGAAGTGGCCCACTTAGAACCAGGATTCTACGTGGTCTGGATTGCATAAAGTAAGGAAGGGGGAAGCCCAGATGTACTGTGATAGATTTCGACTTCGCAAGAATACTGGTTTTCCACACTCATTTTACGGGTTTCATAGTTCTTAAAACATACGTCCGAGTTTGTGATGTCGATGCAGTTGTTGTCGGTGGTTACGAGCTGCTGGTAGCTTACCTGGAAGAACTGGCTGGAACTGCTGACATTGCAGTTTTGAACTGTAATGGCAGGGCTGCCTGTGGTCTTGTCCTTAACTGGGCCGACCTGCAAGCACAATTGATCGCTGCTTGCGACTACTGACAACGAAAACAGTGCCTTGTTCGCTGCGTTGGGTACCTTGTGCCACATTTGCATGGAGTTGTTAACTCCTGGCGGGTACATCGTCACCACTGTTCCGGCAGAAACGGTTGAAGAGCATTGTGCCGAGAGCACGACACTCACAGAGCACAAGGCGATGCTCAACATGATGTTCCCACGTATTCCTTTTCTGAGGTTCCTTCAAAAAGAAATAACGCTAGAAATGCCTAGTTTTGTTTTAGCGTTACTTGTGGATTATTTGTTTTATTTGGTGTGATCCAGACCCCGGTAGAAAGTCGATAAGAAGTCGCCAAGAACCCGGCAGAAACCCGGCAGAACTCAGGGTGGGGTCCATTTTTTATTTTTACCTTTCCTGCAGGAACCCTCCTCACTCTCAGAACTACTCCGGGCTTTGAGGAGCATCCCAGGGTGGCTTGTATCCTGCGCAGTATTTGCTCCCCTCTCCCCGGGCCCAAGGCAAAAAGGTGGGACTCCAGAACCTCCGATTATGCAAAAAAGAGAGGAATATGAGACGATGCCAGGGGGGAGGGCTTTGGGCAGAAATATTCTGGCAAGTACGATGCTGTGCATGTGGGGTGTGCGATCTATGCTCAGAAGAAGGGATAAGGGCCCCACTACTACTGGGTTTGGGTATAGTGACACAAATTGATTCAACGCCGCGGGATATTGTGATGCGATACCCTCTAGAACCCGTATTGGTCGAGAAATGTTTGAGTGGACACGTCGGCGACATCAGCAACACAGAAGTTTCTGTGAATGGGCGAGGTGCGGCCACAACTGAGTATTTTGTCAGCCTCAGCCGACGTTTCGACGAAACGCATTCCGTGCCACGTGGATTCTGTTGATCTGCGGGCCAGCAGCTCTAACGGGACCCCGAAAGCTGCGAAGAGGGCCCCATTCGGTCCACTCCGGTTGCAGTGGGCGACAAGTACCCGAACAAAGGTCAGTCAGGGAGTGAGTGATGCTTGCGGGCCAAGCTCTGCTTACGACTAGCATCTACCGGTTCTTGAGCAGACTCTGTAAACGAGTTCACCTCTGAACCGTGGCTTTGCAAGCACGGAAAATGCGACTTGCTGCGGCAAGCCCTGCTCATACTCGTAGAACAGAAGTGCCTCGTTTTCGGTGTGCTGCGCTTTAATCAGCTGGCCAGCATTTGATGTGTATGCGGAACGCACGAGAGACGCAAATCTCTGACTAACAAGACGTGGCTCCTTGACGTTGAGCTCGGCGCCGAGAAGGTACAAACGACCCTCCTCTATCGTCCGCTGGTGCGCCTCTTGCCACGTCCCTCGATCTTGAGACCTGAAAACACCGCTTGCGGGCAACGCGACAACAAGTCCTTTGGCACGAGCTCGACAGTGCAGGCGGTCCGACATATTGGCGGAGCAGGCCCTTTCGCTAGGCTTGACATCATGTCCATCTTGGCGAAGTCAAAGTTAGTGGCGACCACTGAAGAATCAGACAAAATGCTAAGCAGCACTGAGAAGCAACATATAGAGGTGTTTCTACTAGGCTTCTGAATAATTGGCAGACCATGACAGTAAAGCGGACACTTCAAGCGAGGTTTTGCGTTGAACTGTTGTTGACGACAGCGTTGCCGCAGACATTAGTGATGCCTCTGGCAATTCTGATGCGACACGACCCGTGGGCACAAACACGACGAAGGCGCCAAAAGTGAGATGCACCCGCATTCCGGAGCATCAGGCGCGTGAGCCAGATCCACTATGCTGGGGGGGCCCACGCAAGGCAAGCTACAATGGGGCAATTTGGGACAAAAATCATGAGGGCTTTTTTACCGCGTTTCAGCTGGAAAACTCATGCAAAACCCCCAAAAAACACTACTGTGGAGTAGCTAGGGTGGTAGGAAGGTGGTTCAGCCCTCGGATCAAACATCTTCTCAAAAATCTCCTGCTCGGCACAGTGTCCCCTGGGCACTGGGGGCCAATTACAATTGAGTTCTGGGGGTTGATGTCCACGCCGAGAGACCTGTACACCTCGTCCAGAGTCTGCGTCCTGCCGTCTTTGAACTCGACGATATCATCCCCGTGGCTCCTGACTTTGTCGTAGATGAAACCGAGGAGCTCCTTAGACGACATGCCCGCCGCCATGTGGATGTGGTTGTCAACCTTCGCGCACGAGTAAAAGTCGCCGGTGGTCCGCTTTTCCTCAACGCCGTTCATGCACTGGTGAATCTCGAAGGAGGTCAGGAGCACGCTTGTCCGCCTTTGGCAGAAGCTCGTCGTGAGCTGGTTGTTGCAGATGCCCACCAACGTCTTGTAATCGTTCGCGAACTGCGACGCTGACGGTATGTCCATGAACGACACCCCGTCTTCATCACAGGTCACGATTCCGTCGATCATTTTTACTACGGTTTGACTTGGTGGAGCAAAGGCGGTATCCTTCGGCAGGCCGTCGGACTCTACCATGGAAAAAGGGGAACTTCACAGGAAAATAGATCTAATCGCGCATCCGAGGAGATGCTCCATGCATAAACCCCCAAAAAACACGACTGTGGAGTAGTTAGAGTGGTAGAAAGGTGGTTCAGCCCTCGGGTCGAACATCTTCTCCAAAACTTCCTGCTCGGCGCAGTGTCTCCCGGGCAATTTTCATGGAAAAAGGGGAATTTCACAGGAAAGTAGATCTAAACGCTCATTCAAGGGAGATGCTAGGCCAAATTTTCGAAAAAACGAAACGAAGTTGGCTATTTGAGGAATAAAATGGCTTTTATTTCACTGGGGTCCCAAATTCTTCACTCCATTTTTTTACTACCCCCATTTTTTAACCACTACCCCCCCTTTTTTAACCACTACCCCCCCTTTTTTAACCACTACCCCCCCTTTTTTAACCACTACCCCCCCTTTTTTAACCACTACCCTAAAAACTGGTCACGAGTGAAGAAAAAACGGTTCAGGTGGGTAAAAACAATGATGTTACCAATGGAAAAACGACAAAAAAGAAGAAGAATGATGTAAACAGCTTGCCATGTGATTATTTTTTGGTGCCCTTAGGGTGCGGCTTGATAGCGTCTGTACCATGTGTCGTGGCGAGCCTGCACCCCCGACTTGATCATGCTGTAGCGCTGCCAGAGAGTTTTGTAGCCGAGCTTCTTGATTTCTGCCAGATCATGCATGTACAGCAGAATATCACTTTCAGATGGCTGCCCCTTAATCTTTGCGAAGGACAGGAAGTCGGCATAGGTCTTTTCGTACAATTTGCGACTCTTGGACGGTAGAAGGTCAGCAATGATCGCTTTCACTTTCTTCGATTTCTCACTTGATGTTGAGCTGCTGTCAGACGAACTGCTGTCAGATGATGGTGTTGGCACTTTTCTCTTCCTTCCGGGCATGATTCTGTTCTTGGTCTCCCCTTTTTCTGTATATCCTGGGTATTTTTTACCTTCATTCCGTTAAAAACACTCGTAACTCTGTTTTCTTCACTACCCCACTTTTTCCGGGTCGTTTGGAGTGACTCATTTGGGACACCAGTGAAATAAAATTATCTTATCACCCATTAATGGCGAAAATTTTCACTCTCGAACCCAATTTTTTGGCACTCGACCCTCCGGGTCTCGTGCCAAAAAATTGGGTTCTCGAGTGAAAATTTTCGCCATTATTAACAGGTAATAAATAGCTATTTTGCCGCAGTTTCTTTTTGCTGGCTTGCTAAATAATGGTTTCCATGCCGTACAAGGAAGACCAAGCCAGCCGTTTCCTGTGTCACATCGTTTTCCGGATGCCTCGATAAGTAGCATGCCATGCAAGACGGAGCCGGCTCTTTCGCAAACCACCAAAAGCCAAGGGACAGAACAGGGCACGTTTTCAGAGGGGCTTCCCCGGCGTAGTTCGCTTCCTCCTCGGTAAGGTGGAGGACGGGCCCTGCGAGGCACGGGCATGCTTCTTCTTTTATTTTGCTTCGCCCCGAGACTGCTCGTTCTTTGCCATCATGGTTCGAACTTCTTCTTCGAGCTCTCCAAAGTGAGGACTCAGCAACTCGACCAGGACATCCTTCTTCGAACGTTGAGTTGGCTGAGCTGCTTCACACACTTTGGCTAACTCCAAGAGCTGGCTCAGATACAAGGACTCGAGGGCACTAATTTGAGACTCTTCTTTTGTCACTTGTATCATGCTCTTCGGCAAAGTCGTGTTTGCGATCTTCCCCACCCTATACAACGCGCTTTTTGCAACTTCCTGAGCTATCCCACGCTCCAGTAGACGATTTTTGCGATTTCCCGAGCTATCCCACCCTCTGCAATGCGCTTTTTGCAACTTCCTGAGCTATCCCACCCTCTACAATGCATTTCTTGCGATTTCCTGTGCTATCCCACCCTCTAGGACACGCTTTTTGCAACTTTCCGAGCTATCCCACCCTCTACAACGCGCTTTTTGCAGTTTCCCGAGCTATCCCACCCTCTGGAACGCGTTTTTTGCAATTTCCCGAGCTATCCCACCTTCCAGGTGACGATTCTTGCGATCTCCTGAGCTATCCCACCCTCTACAACGCGTTTTTTGCAAAAAACGCGTTCCAGAGGGTGGGATAGCTCGGGAAATTGCAAAAAGCGTGTCCTAGAGGGTGGGATAGCTCAGGAAGTTGCAAATGGCACCATCTAGAGGGTGGGATAGCTCGGGAAATCGCAATTTCCCGAGCTATCCACCCTCCAGGTGACGATTCTTGCGATTTCCTGAGCTATCTCACCCTCTAGTCTTCTTGAGCTATCCCCCTCTACAACGCGCTTTTGCAGTTTCCCGAGCTATCCCACCCTCTGGAACGCGTTTTTTGCAATTTCCCGAGCTATCCCACCCTCCAGGTGACGACTCAGAATTCGTCGGAAACACTGCAATAGCTTGCATTTGCTGTAAAACTTCTCAAAAACGTCGACAAAAATCAAACACCTTACCAGGTTGCAGAGACTATCAAACCGGCCTCATTGCAAAGTCACCACCGCCGCCCACACCGACAGTTGCTGCTCTGGTCGCATCCGCGTGAGTGGAGGTGATGTGTAATACCTGGAGTACGGTCACCGCCTTCGGCGAAGATGTCAAAAAAGCACGAAATCACACTCGTTTGGCCGTGGTGGTACCCCGGCCCAGGGTTTTTCACACGACAAGAAACTTCGACCCACAGAAGAACCCCGAATGAGCGGTTCGGGTGTGCAAATGCCAAGCGTGCTTACCATGCAGGGTCAAAACCTTGTGTCTTTTTAAAACGCTCCCGCGGGGCTGATGGAGCCCTAAAACTTTTTTGGAAAAAAAAAAATTGCTCAACTTCCTCAAAAATTCCTGCAGAGTTTGTTCCAAACTTTTAAAATTCAAAAAACCCAATTTTTTTCCGGAAATTTTTTTTTTGCCATTTTCAAAAAGACACAAGGTTCTGACCCTGCATGATATAACAAGTGATCACTTGTTCTATGGGTCGATTTAAAAAAAGGGGGGGGGGGTTCACGTCTGGTCGGTTTTTTTGCTTTCCGTTGATGTTCACACAACTCAGACACAAGAAATCATCCCAGAAAGTTGTTTTAGGAGGTTTTCTGACCATAAACTTGGAGAAGCCATCAACAAAACATGAAAGTAGCCCCCAAGATGGTGAATTCACCCTATTTTCAATCATTTTGGGGCAACTGTGGTGTGGTTGCTGTGCAATGCCTTTTTGTCGCTGCTCCACTGGAAGAACCTCCAGAATGCCTTGGAAACCCCCCAGAACACTCTCAGGGGTCATATCATGCAGGGTCAAAACCGCTACCCACTAAAACAACCGGGGGCCCTTAGAGACTGCTGCTGAGGAGGCCATCCCCCGTGACTCCCCCGGAGGGGGGCTTGTCAGGCCGAGTCACGACAGCATCAGGGAGAGTGAGGTCAACCATCTCTCCCTGCTCCGCTCCTGCTCCTGGGTTCGTTTGTTTGTTTTTGCTACCGCTGATCTGATTCGCTGATGGTGATGCTGCGCTCCGAGCTACCCCTGTCAAGGGCTGACTTGCTCCCTGGCTCTTTTGCGCGCTTTGTTCCTGTGACTGGGGGTTGCCTGACCTCCCGCTCGCCCCTGGTTTCCCTCCCCCGGCAAGGGGGGGTCCTTGTTGGCATCTTGTGCCGCTGACTCCTTGGCCGTTCCGTCCGTCCTGGCCCTCTTTCATTTTCTTGGGGTCTACCACCCTCTGCACCGCCGCACTCCTTTTCCTGGCTGGCGCTGTCGCCGCCCTCTGCTGTCCCTCCCGCCCTGCCCTGGCTGACTGGCTGCCAGGATCCGCTGCTTGACGCCCTCGGGTGGGCTCAGGACTCACAGTCACCTTCACAGGTCGGGGACCCCTCAAGCTCACAGTGGGGGTGGCGGCTCCTCCTGCACCCCCAGTCCCCTTCAAACCAGACGCGTTGCCCAGACGCGACCGGCATGAGTTGCTCGCTTGAGTGGCCCCTTCCCCGCTCGGGATCGTGATCACCCCTCGCTTCCCCTCCTGCGCTTCGGCCGCCGATCCAGCGCAGTGCTGCCCATTATCTCCGCCCTGGCCAGCTAGCTGCGCCTGTCCCCCCGCTGCTTTTGGTGTTAATTTTAGTGCGGCACAACCGGGGGCCCCACCTGAGCTCCGGCCCCCGGGTGCCGCTGGGGGGGCGTACGGACCATACCTTTGAAGCGGCGGCAGTGCCGCCTCCTGCCGCCCTCCTGCTGGCCTTGCCGAGGCTGCTCGGGAAGGGTTGGAGCAACCTCGCCCCGTCGCGGCTTGGGGCACCAGGATCACAGGGGAGACGGGGCTGCTCACCCCGCCTGCCCCCCCCTTGCTGGGTGAGTCGACCAAGATCACGCAGTCAGGGGAGCTCACCGTGGTGGATCCCTCGCCGCTTCGGTTGGAGGCTGCTTCTTGCCTCCCCGACCCCGCCATGTCCCCCATGTGACCCCTATATCATGCAGGGTCAAAACCTTGTGTCTTTTTAAAACGCTCCCGCAGGGCCGATGGACCCCAAAAAAAAAAGTTGGAAAAAAAAAAACTCGCTCAACTTCATCAAAAATTACTGCAGAGTTTGTTCCAAACTTTTAAAATTCAAAAAACCCAATATTTTTTTCCGGAATTTTTTTTTTTGCCATTTCCAAAAAGACACAAGGTTTTGACCCTGCATGCTATATCATGCAGGGTCAGAACCTTGTGTCTTTTTAAAACGCTCCCGCGGAGCCGATGGACCCCAAAAAAAAATGTTGGAAAAAAAAAATTTGCTCCAGCCTGTACATGCTGATGGTAAATCCTCTTATCATGCAGGGTCAAAACCTTGTGTCTTTTTAAAACGCTCCCGCGGGGCTGATGGAGCCCTAAAAAAAATTTTGGAAAAAAAAAAATTTGCTCAACATCCTCCAAAATTACTGCAGAGTTTGTTCCAAACTTTTAAAATTCAAAAAACCCATTTTTTTTCCAGAAATTTTTTTTTGGCCATTTCCAAAAAGACACAAGGTTTTGACCCTGCATGTTATGCGAAGCTCAGGTCGTATTTCGAGGCCATCGTCCAATCGGACCCGGATGCGCATGACGGCATCTTTGTGCCTCGGTTTAGCATGCAGGGTCAGAACCTTGTGTCTTTTTGGAAATGGCCAAAATTTTGTTTCCGGAAAAAAAATGGGTTTTTTGAATTTTAAAAATTTGGAACAAACTCTGTGGTAATTTTTGCAGAAATTGAGCAAATTTTTTTTTTGCCAAAAATTTTTTTTGGGGTCCATCGGCCCCGCGGGAGCGTTTTAAAAAGACACAAGGTTCTGACCCTGCATGTTAGGTGATTCACCACCCTCCGCAGAAACTTTAGGGCGAACCAATATGTTCCTGAAGCAGCCTGCCTGCCAACGATTCCAGCTCTTCTGCCGGAAGTCGCCCCCACACATTCACTGCCTCGAGTTTGCTCCGGATCTTTGTCGAAGGCCGTACAACTGACCTTTCATGATCCCACTCTACTCCCAGAAACACGTACCGTTTCACACAAGTTTGTGAATCTTCGGGTTTCCATGTGAGATCACAATGCTCAGCAGTTTTGTCCAATCGGGCTGATTCCCGGATGACAGCGTTAGCATGCAGGGTCAAAACCTTGTGTCTTTTTGAAAATGGCAAAAAAAAAAAATCCAGAAAAAAATTGGGTTTTTTGAATTTTAAAAGTTTGGAACAAACTCTGCAGTAATTTTTGAGGAAGTTGAGCAAATTTTTTTTTTTCCAAAAAAAATTTTAGGGCTCCATCGGCCCCGCGGGAGCGTTTTAAAAAGACACAAGGTTTTGACCCTGCATGTTAGATCGCCCGGTGTATCGGATATTATCTATCCACACATGGACAGTCACACCTTTCGCCGCAAAAGCTGGCTTCACATACCATGCAGGGTCAAAACCTTGTGTCTTTTTGAAAATGGCAAAAAAAAAATTTCTGGAAAAAAAATGGGTTTTTTGAATTTTAAAACTTTGGAACAAACTCTGCAGTAATTTTTGAGGAAGTTGAGCAAAAAATTTTTTTTCCAACTTTTTTTTTTGGGGTCCATCGGCTCTGCGGGAGCGTTTTAAAAAGACACAAGGTTTTGACCCTGCATGATACACAGGATCACCTGCCGCTACAGCAGCCAGAGTGTGCATCAGCTCGGGTGCACAACAATGGCCCATGGGGAGACTAACATGCAGGGTCAAAACCTTGTGTCTTTTTGAAAATGGCAAAAAAAAAATTTCGGAAAAAAATTGGGTTTTTTGAATTTTAAAAGTTTGGAACAAACTCTGCAGTAATTTTTGAGGAAGGTGAGCAAATTTTTTTTTTTCCAAAATTTTTTTTAGGGCTCCATCGGCCCCGCGGGAGCGTTTTAAAAAGACACAAGGTTTTGACCCTGCATGATACCATGCAGGGTCAAAACCTTGTGTCTTTTTAAAACGCTCCCGCGGGGCCGATGGAGCCCTAAAAAAAATTTTGGAAAAAAAAAAATTTGCTCAACTTCCTCCAAAATTTCTGCAGAGTTTGTTCCAAACTTTTAAAATTCAAAAAACCCATTTTTTTTCCAGAAATTTTTTTTTGGCCATTTCCAAAAAGACACAAGGTTTTGACCCTGCATGTTAAACTCCACCAGTTCCCTGAAGAGTCAGAAAAACGGAAAAGGTGTCGACTCTCGACTGGCACCTCTATCGCATAGAACCCGGTTTTGAAGTCTCGGGTTGTGCCGCATTCACTTTGTACTGCTGACAAGTAATGTGAGACATGCCCTATCATGCAGGGTCAAAACCTTGTGTCTTTTTGAAAATGGCCAAAAAAAAAATTTCGGAAAAAAAATGGGGTTTTTGAATTTTAAAAGTTTGGAACAAACTCTGCAGCAATTTTTGAGGAAGTTGAGCAAATTTTTTTTTTTCCAAAATTTTTTTTAGGGCTCCATCGGCCCCGCGGGAGCGTTTTAAAAAGACACAAGGTTTTGACCCTGCATGCTATTGGGACATTGGCTTCGTAGCCTTGACTACAGAGCACATCGTTCGCATCCCGGGTCCACAAGATGAACCTCTGTCTGAGGCCGCTCTCTTTCTCTTCGATGACAGTGAAAGGAACGTTCTGCGAGACTCCGGGCCCGTCGGCGTGTGATGTGATTCCGTGTTCGAACAATGCAGTCGCATGTGATGCAGTTAGCATTGACGGTCGGTTTGACTTAGGTTTCATAGCGCACTTGGTGCTCGGCGGGAAAAAGGTTAAGCGCCACACCTCATCAAACCTACGGAGCGCCGAAGGTGACATCCTCTCCCTCATCATCTCTATGTTCATGGGTGGAACACGCGAAACATGAAGAGGTGAATCCCTCTCCGTTTGAGACGCAGGCAGTCTTGTTTGTTTGGTCCGCCTTGTAACCGAGAACCTGTTTTGGCGATTTTGAAGAATGGGCTGGAAAGTGAGAGACGAAAGATACGCATTCACAGCAGCACGGTCACCTTGTCGGTCGCCAACATCCGTGCCGTCGCCAGAGGGTCTCCGCCGTACCGCAGGGTCACCTCTGCAAGTCCTTCTTTTACCTTGTGCTTTGCAAGACGAGATATCAAGACTTCGGGGATTTGGTGCCCTTCGACAATCCTCTGGATCGCATGGGTGACTGCCCCCCTCTTGATGCTGTGCGCGCTGTACATTTTCATCTGGTGAGACATCTGCCAATGTGCGTTGAGTGTGCTTGTAGTCCAAGTGGTCAGCCTGTTGAAGGGGAGCTGTGATTTCAACAAGAGGCAAATGGCCGCTGTCAGGTCGCCCTTCACTACCGTCCATCTGGACGCTGTCTTCCACGCAATCAGCGCTGCAAGACACACACGAGGGCTCTGCCGGAATGGCAGCTCTTCGGTTAGAGTCGCGTAGAGCATTTCCATTACAAAAAACTTCGGTTAGAGTCGCAAGCCATTTTCATTACAAAAAACTTCGGTTAGAGTCGCAAGCCATTTTCATTACAAAAAACTTCGGTTAGGGTTGCGTAGAGCATTTCCATTACAAAAAACTGTTGACATTTCCTCACCACCAGAGCCTCAGTGAGGGTGGTAGTCAACAAGGCGCGTTTTTTTTTTTAGGTGGAGTGTCGAGGACTTACGGCATTCGCCAGCCCCCCTAATCTCCACCCCCTCCCTTTTTTTTTTTTTTTTTTTTTTGGGGGGGGGGCCCCTTTTTTTTTTTTTTTTTTTTTTGGTTTTTTTTTTTGTTTTTTTTTTTTGGTTTTCAACTTGGTGTTCAGGAACACCTCCCATTCTAAAGTAGAATGGCATTTAAATTGGAAGGAAGGAGGGAAAAAATGACAGGAGAGTAGCAATTCAAAACAGGAATCATCTCTCCTGCTATTCTAGCCGCGTCATAAACTCGAAGGGAAGAGAAATGCGAAGCAACGGGCTGGTAAACACAATAACAAACGAAGTGAAATAACGAGAAAGCCTTGCGAACAACAAGGTCGAAGGGGGAGGGAGGGCGGGTTCTTTAAACGCTTTACGTTTCACCCACCACAACCACTACCCCTGGATCATGGTGTATGCTTGGAAAGTCACACCAGTGCGGCCATATTCGGGTCGTTGATTCCCCCGATAAATCAGCAGAATCATCTCTCCTGCTATTCTAGCCGCGTCATAAACTCGAAAGGGAAGAGAAATGCGAAGCAACGGGCTGGTAAACACAATAACAAACGAAGTGAAATAACGAGAAAGCCTTGCGAACAACAAGGTCGCATCCCGCCTCCACTACGCCGGTCCTGTGAGAAAGCTCCACACCGCAAGTGTAACCTTCTCCTTGTTTTCCTTTGTCATCCTCGTTGGAGGAATCCGTGATGGCAAGTCGGCGGGATTGGATGCTGACTTTACCCACTCGAGTGAGAATGCACATCTTCGGTCTTGCAAATACTGCAGGGCCCCAACGACGGAGTCGTTCAGGAGCCTGCTCTTCACGCACTGAAAAAATAGAAAGTAAGAGAGCTTTGAAAAAAACAGAACTACCAGAGGATGTCGTAACAAATAGGAAAGAGCGGGACACTTGGCTGTTCTGCTTCAGGGTCTTCATCAATGTCATCAATGTCATAAAGGTCATCAATATCATCAACACAATCGAGACATTGATGAGTTGCTGCTGCAACTGCAGGAACTGCTTCGACCTTTCTCCTCTTTGGCTCTTCCCCAGGGGAGCTTGACGGAGCACTGCTTGCAGCACAGACAGACACTTGATCAGCCTCAGTTTCCTTCAGAATCTTCAAAGCCAGCTGCAAGGACTCTACTGTCTTCTGCAATGCTGCCACCTCCTCAGGTGCCTCCTGCTTGAATATCATGCAGGGTCAAAACCTTGGCATGTGTAACATACAGAGAGGCTCTCTGTATTTTACATTTTTAGCAAAAAAAACGCTAAAAATGTAAAATACAGAGAGCTCTCTGTATTTTACATTTTTAGCGAAAAATTCGCTAAAAATGTAAAATACAGAGAGATCTCTCTGTATTTTACATTTTTATCAAAGAAGACGCTAAAAATGTAACATACAGAGAGCTCTAAAATGTAAAATACAGAGAGCTCTCTGTATTTTACATTTTTAGTGAAAAAGTGCTAAAAATGTAAAATACAGAGATCTTGTACAGTGTTGACATTTCCTCACCACCAGAGCCTCGGTAGAGGGTGGTAGTCAACAAGGCGCGTTTTTTTTTTTAAGGTGGAGTGTCGAGGACTTATGATGCCCCCCTAATCTCCACCCCCTCCCTTTTTTTTTATGGTTTTTGTTTTTTTTTTTTTTTTTTTTTTGGTAACTGAGGGGGGAAATGCATGACGCACGACCACAAGCCGGACCAAACTTGTGAGTGTGGGACTGTCCGTTTTTCCGTCGGGACTTACCCACTAAAACTCAAAACTCAGAGATTCGAGAGATGCAGAGGGTGCTACCCACGGTTCTCACCGTGTACGCGGCGCGATGGAGGGGCCACCCTCCACGCGGGACTTGGCCAGTCCTTTTTTTTTTTTTCAGTTGGGGGGAGGGTCCCATTTTTTTTTTTTTTTTGTTTTTTTGTTTTTTTTTTTTTATGGTTTTTTTTTTATTTTTTTTGGTTTTTTTTTTCAGTATTATCGAATTTATGGTGCTCAGGAACACCTCCCAGATGGGATGGAAAAAGAGAGAAAGAGAGGAAAGAAAATAAAAGTGATCATTTGAAGATAAGTTGCAGCCTTCTGCGAGGAGGGTTTTCATGCTCAGGGTTGTACACAACCCTCTGTTCAGCTGTGTGAAAAACTGGGACACTTGGCAGGCTGGTTTGAGGTGCTTCTGCCTCACTGTCACTTGAAAGAAATGGGTTTTCCTCATCATCAGTGTCTTCTTTTTCTTGTTCTTGTTTTGGCTCAACGAGATCATGGCCAGGCTCATTCTGCGGCTCCTGCAGACCTTGCATCAGCAACTCACGTACTCCTGGTTGTGACAGCACCTGCTCACGCATTCCAGGCTGTGCCAGCAGCTGCATTAGGTTAGATGGCATGTTTGGTGCTTCTGGGTCTCTCACAATGCCGTCCTGACTCTCACCAGCTGGAATAACCAGTTCCATCTGCTCAATTTTCTTTCCCAAAGTGCACAGAAAAATGTGGATGAGGTCAAACCCTGTGTTTTGCATCCTCCATTGAGACCGGACAATCTCTCCTGGCTTGGAACGGTTCCTGCAGTTCTTGTGTTTAAGTGAAGACTTGAGGTGCTTCCACAAACCATCTGCTTTCTGTGTTCCAGCAACCCACACTTTGTTTCGATAGTTCGGGGAAAAGTTGCCTCCT
>JAPJBO010001038.1:0-75600 GCA_030068145.1 Diplonema papillatum
ATGCAGTACGTTGCCAACTACCAAATTCTAAGTTCACCTTCTAAGCGCGCGCCAGGCACCGTAGGGTGCAGACGCATTGACGCCACTTCCCGGGGAAGGAGGTTACCCCTGTGTCAGCGAAGCATAAGTCGGATAGTCTGAGGTCGATGTTTGACAGCACATGGTATCCCATGCATTTGTTTGACGCTAAGTTAAGTCTTCGAAGAGAATGTTGGATGCATTAGTAGTAGTCGTTTGAACTTGTTATGCAGCAACAATCTGTGTCGATAGACTGCACATAGTAGTCGTTAGCCGGCGTTGCCAGGTCCCCACATCGCCCGCGCTTCGCCGCTGGACGGAAAACAGAGTCGATGGCAAGCAAGACGGACTGTTTTATTTCCCTTCTCTGGGGAAGAGCTGCCGCGCCAAACCTCGCTTCTTTGTACCACATGCGGAGAAAAGAGAAAGAGAGACATAAATAGAGACAGAGAGGGTTTGGAGGAGGACGCTGGCGTGCGTCGGGGCCAGTGAGAAGCACCGGCCACCTTGCTAGATACATCCTGCCGCGGAAAAGGAGCCCTTTCATTCGCTGGGGTCAGCACCCCTGCGGAGGCCCTCTTCCGTGTGCCTTCACGCGGAAGGAAACAGTAGGCAGGATTGTATCGGTCTGTGTTGAGCAAGGATTTCTTCTTCCTTGTCGCACAAGGGGAAAGGAGGAGGAAAACAGAAGATCCAGGGCAGT
The DNA here is from genome assembly GCA_030068145.1 of Diplonema papillatum. Taxonomy (NCBI): domain Eukaryota; phylum Euglenozoa; class Diplonemea; order Diplonemida; family Diplonemidae; genus Diplonema; species Diplonema papillatum. The sequence goes on from JAPJBO010001038.1 coordinate 722, forward strand.
GCGGAGGGGATGCAGTAATCACGCTTCCAGCCTCATGCACGCACGTGCCCGATGCCCTCTGTGGAGCGGAAGGAAGTCAGCCCTCTGCTGAGGGGAAAAGCTGCATAGCCCTCTGCGGAGGGAAAAGCAACGTCATTTCCCGCACGGGGAAGCCCGCCCTCTGCTGAGGGGAAAACGCTGCACGATGCCACCCCTGCTGGGGAGCCCTCTGCGGAGGGAGCGCGACGTCATTTCCCGCACGGGGAAGCCAGCCCTCTGCTGAGGGGAAAACGCTGCACGATGCCACCCCTGCTGGGGAGCCCTCTGCGGAGGGAGCGCGACGTCATTTCCCGCACGGGGAAGCCAGCCCTCTGCTGAGGGGAAAACGCTGCACGATGCCACCCCTGCTGGGGAGCCCTCTGCGGAGGGAGCGCGACGTCATTTCCCGCACGGGGAAGCCAGCCCTCTGCTGAGGGGAAAACGCTGCACGATGCCACCCCTGCTGGGGAGCCCTCTGCGGAGGGAGCGCGACGTCATTTCCCGCACGGGGAAGCCAGCCCTCTGCTGAGGGGAAAACGCTGCACGATGCCACCCCTGCTGGGGAGCCCTCTGCGGAGGGAGCGCGACGTCATTTCCCGCACGGGGAAGCCAGCCCTCTGCTGAGGGGAAAACGCTGCACGATGCCACCCCTGCTGGGGAGCCCTCTGCGGAGGGAGTGCGACGTCATTTCCCGCACGGGGAAGCCAGCCCTCTGCCGAGGGGAAACGCTGCACGATGCCATCGGGGGACCCTCGCGGAGGGAAGAAGTTCATGGCGCGATACCCTCATCGCATTGGGAGGGAGGGAGGGAACTTTTTTAAGCCCGGCGGAGGTCAACTGACCGGAGCTACCGGGGAGAGTGTGCTTACGTTGTGTGGTAACCTGATACGTTCGTGTGGTATGCGTCGATTGTCTAATGAGCTTGAAGCCCCGCATGGGCGCTTTGTTCCGTGCTGTGGGCGCCGCCCGATGCACGCGGTGATTCGTTTGCGACAATAAAACCTGAGGGAAAAAGACTGCGTGTTTATCCCTCTCAATTTTATTTCCCTTCTCTGGGGAAGAGCTGCCGCGCCAAACCTCGCTTCTTTGTACCACATGCGGAGAAAAGAGAAAGAGAGACATAAATAGAGACAGAGAGGGTTTGGAGGAGGACGCTGGCGTGCGTCGGGGCCAGTGAGAAGCACCGGCCACCTTGCTAGATACATCCTGCCGCGGAAAAGGAGCCCTTTCATTCGCTGGGGTCAGCACCCCTGCGGAGGCCCTCTTCCGTGTGCCTTCACGCGGAAGGAAACAGTAGGCATTATTTAAAGACGCCGCGCCCCCCTCCCCCCCCTCAATCTCTCAGTCTCTGGTGTCCAGGTCGGCGACCATGTTCTCGCCCGGAACCAGATGGGTGAGCACGTCCGCATCGCGCAGGCGCTCCTGCATCTCAACGATGAGGCGGTTTTCCGCTGGGTGCGGGGACGCAAGCTTTCGGTGGCGGCTCTCGGCCGTGCTGTTGTCGTGGAAGACATCCAGCGTCACCCACCCAGTCGTGACGTGTCGAGCCAGCAGGACGCCAAGAATCGCCGTCACCAGCTCGCGCCGCCGAATCGGCGTCGGCGGAGCCAGCCTCGCCAGCCGATCCTTCCATCTCCAGCTCTCGCGAGCGAGGACGGTCCGTCGCGTCGGATCCAGGACGACCACCCCACCTCCCTGGTCGGATGCGTCCGTCCAGACGTGCACTCGCCGCGCTGGGCGCCTGACTCTGCGGGGGGAAGCGTCCCCCAGCCAGCGATCACCAGCTTCCAGCTCCGCGAGCAGCTCCTGCGGGAGCTCCACGAGCGTGTCCCAGTCGCGGTAGGTGAGGCACCTGCCACTCACCAGTCGGCTCGCACGCAGCAGCCCGGGATACGCCGCCGCCGGGGACCTCATGACGTACAGTGCCCAGCGCAGGCACCCGATACGCTGTGCCAGGGCCCGGAAGGACGTCACGCGTTGCGGCTTGTTCGCGCGGCAGACTGCTGCCCATTCCCGCGGGATCGCGATCGTCTTTGTAGCTAGGTCCAGATCCAGACCGTTGAAGGTACCGACTTGCGAGGGGCCTTGCGCCTTGTCCTCCCGGATCTGGATCCTGGTGTCGGCAAGCACGGCCCTCAGGCTCCGCTCGTCCCGGACGACGTCGGACCTTGTCCAGCCCCCGTAGGCTATGTCGTCGTAGATCGCCAGACTGCGGCTTCCGATGCCGGCCAGTCGGCGGACCCCCAGGGTCGTCAGCTGGGCGATCGCCGGCGCGCGCGCAATGCCCGGGACGGCTATCCGGAAGACGTAGTACGCGTTGGCCGCCCTAAACCCCAGGTAGTCCGCCAGCGCGTCGGACACCGGAAGCTGGTAGAAGTAGCCCAGCAGGTCTAGGGTCGCGAACCAAGCGTGGTCCAGGACGAAGCCCTCCACATCCCTGAGCGACGGGGTGATGGGGGACAGCGGTTGGGAGGTGCGGCTGTCAAAGGGCCTGCCATCGATCAGCAGACGGGTCTCTTCCTTCCCCTTTTTCGGGATTTTGAACACCTTCAGAGTGATCCGCGGCCTCTTTTCGACTCTCCTAACGACGCCACTCTGCAGCATCACCGCCAGGTCGGCCTCAGTGATGTCCGAGCTCGGTGGAGCGTGGTGCCTCTCGTGCGAGAGGAGCATGGGCTCTCGCGTCAGCTGGCGCAGGACGCGAATCTCGTCCTCCCACAGGCCTCGCTCGACCTTCCCGTAGTCGGCCTTTGTGACCGGCATGGTGTCGATGGGCCCGCGGGACGTTCTGTACACCGGGCTCGGTGCCTTCGTGTACGTCCTCGATGCCAGTTCCGATAGCGCCTCTTCCTGAGCCCGAACCCCTTCGACGTGCGTGCTCACGTCCCCGCGCAGCAGCCAGTCTTCCAAGGTCACCGCCCTGTCGAAGTCGGCCTCGCTCTGCTCGCCCATGTCGCCCCGTAACCGGCTTTCCCCCCATGCGAGCAGGCGGTCCAGATACCCGGCTGCCCCGGGATGGCGGCTGTTTGCCCAGTCCCGCAGGGGATGCGAGCTCTTCAGGTCCTGTGCGTACTCGGGGCAGAACGTGCTCGTCCTGGCCGCACCCTTCACCTTGAGCACGCCATCAGGTCGCCGCTCACCGGCGTGTGGAGCAGCAGCGACGCGCGAGCCGTCCTCACGCTGTCCGGGGTCAGGCAGCCCCAGAGATAACGCTTCAACGTGTCCTTGGACTGGTGACGGGCCATGAGCAGGAGGTCCTCCCAGCCCGCCCCGCTTCTGGCCAGGTGCTGGAGCGCCCCTCTCTTCCAGCTGTGCTCTGCACAAACCGGGAACAGCTTCCTCGCTTCCCGCAACAGCTTCCTCGTCGTGGCCTCGGTGAAGCGAGCCCCCCGCTGCACCCACCTGCTTACTCGCAGCGCCACGCCCAGGGGGACCCGGTAAGTCACCTCTGACTCCCTCATACGAAGGCTCGCCTCCTTCGTGGTCCACCACGAAACTCGGAGCAGACCCGGCCCCACGATGACCACGTCTGTCGGGGCCAGGGCCCGCAGGTCCGCCATCCGCAGCGCTCCCGCCCACGCCAGGCAGGCAGCCACCGTCACCTGCTCGTCGCCGCCCCTGACCAGCCCCTCGACGAGGGTCCGTTGCTGCTCCAGCGTGATCGGGGGGGCATGCGCCGGCACTTCCCTGCGCTCGAGCCTGGCTTTGAGGATGGCCTTCTTCATGGCCGCCAGATCCCCCGACGGCACCCCGAGCTTCGCCCCCAGCACCTCGACGTACTTGCCGACGGAGGCCGTGCGCATCTCGCCGGTCCTCGGCCTGCCTCTCTGCCCCGGCACCCTCGCGACGTACGCTTCCAACTGCTCCTGTGTCATGCCCTTGCCGAGCATGGCGGTCGCGAACGCCTTGATTCTCAGCGCGGGGGGAGCCGCCTGCAACCCCGCCACGGCTGTGAACCGCGTCAGCGACGCCACGATCGACGCCCGCTGCGCCGTCGTCTTCTTCGAGGTCGCGCCGCCCTCGAAAACCGCGACCCGCCTCTCCCACGCGGCAAACCCCCCTCTCTGGGAGGGGAGTCACCCGTTTTTTGTCCTGCGGGAGACGGGCCCGTGCGAGAAACGGCAGTCCACCCTTGTGCATCTGCCTGCTTTGAAATTGCGGCAGGCCGGCGCCTGACGCGGAGGGACCCCCCGAGCGCGGGGCGGAACCGACTTGGGCGCCGCCTTAAACTGCGCCGTGAACCGGCGCCGGGCCTGCCGCACTCTCTCGGGCAGAAGTTCCACCCTCAGCACGTCGCGCATCACTAGCGCTGCGCTGGGGTCGCGGGTCTCGTACTCCGCGTTCTGCTCCTCGTAGGAGTGGAAGAGCCCCCCCAGGCGGAGGATCCACATTCGTTTCGGGGGACCGGATTCCCCGCGGCGCAGGCGGACGAGGTCACGGACCCGTTCCGTGACATCGTCCCGCCTGTCCTGCAGCTGTTGGTTCCCTTTGAACCTGTACAGCCTTCGGACTGCGTCCTCAAACCCCCGCATGTTTGCCGCCGTCGGCTGCATTGTTCTCCACCGCTCCGGGTCGAGGAACGCGAAGTCGTCATCGTCGTCATCGTCGCCGACGTCCTGCCCCGCGACTGCCGCGCCATCCAGCAGCGCGAGCACCTCGCGCTCGTCTTCGAGGCTGCCCAGCTCCCGCTGCAGCGTCGGGCCCAGGCCCGCCCAGAACCCTGGGTCCTGCTCGTCAAAGGCGAGAAAGATTTCTTCCGCCCTCGCCCTCGGCAGGCCGGGCATGAGCTCGGCCGGCATCAGTGGTACCCCCCCCTCTCCCGGTAGCTCCTCTCCGCCTCTTGGCCTCTTGGCCTCCTTCTCCGCCTCGTCCTGCTCACGTGCCCTCTTCTGGGCAGCGCCGATCTCCCTCTCGGCGGCTTCAACTTCGGCCTCACGCCGGGCCAGGCCTGCCTCGAGATCGAGAAGGCGCTTCTCCAGGAGAGCCAGCCCCTCCGCGTCTCTCTGCAGGGCGTTCTGCTGTTGCTGCTTGGGGGGCATCGCAACTTGGGGAAACTTGGGGTAACTTTTTTAAGCCCGGCGGAGGTCAACTGACCGGAGCTACCGGGGAGAGTGTGCTTACGTTGTGTGGTAACCTGATACGTTCGTGTGGTATGCGTCGATTGTCTAATGAGCTTGAAGCCCCGCATGGGCGCTTTGTTCCGTGCTGTGGGCGCCGCCCGATGCACGCGGTGATTCGTTTGCGACAATAAAACCTGAGGGAAAAAGACTGCGTGTTTATCCCTCTCAAGAAAAATCTGCATACTGGAACTTCGGCGGGACCGTTGGAATCAGCGCTTCCTGTTTCCGGAAGTAGAAGAGGTTGTGGCGGCCCGGGTTGACTCCCAACGCGGCGTGGAGCATTTCGAGCTCGGTGACCGACTTGCCGGGGGGGCACTCGCCCAGCCAGTCGAAGCAGTGGCCTGCATTTCTGCGCCTGCTGTTGATCTCGTCGACCGAAACCTGTGTGCGATGGGCTGGTTGGCGACGCGGCCGGCTTTCAACTGTTTCCCGGTGCTGAGTGGGGGGGAGAGGAACGGTCTTTACTTTTGCATTTTCAGTGGCACATGACCAATTCATTTTGCATTCCCGCCATGTCTTTCGAGCATGTTGTATGTCATTCATACCATCATTCTAATCGGCATTCCTCTTCATGAATCGCGAACGATCCTTTCCGTGGAATGTTAACACCGCCACTTGAGGTTATCGAGGCGAGGTCATGCCAGAATAGTTAGCCATGTCACTAGAGCGGAGTGCTGCTCCGATTCAGAATGTGATTGACTCACTCTAGTGATTTGCAGTCTTGCCAAATGATTGCCAGTCTCTTTCATTCGCCAGCTATGATTTCATTCCATGCGTGGTTAACCATCATACTACTAACGCCCCTCGGTACAGTGCCTTCCGGGAGGAGAGGGGAAAACGGGGAACACGGAATAGTTGAGCCGCTTCGTTTTGTTTGTGCGTGCCGATTGATCGTGTTTCCACTTGTCCTGTGGATCATTTTCACGGTTGGGAATTCTGATCAAGCACCAAAACACGCTGCCTACATCTTTTTCGCCTGCAGCACAGTACACTTTTAAAGTTTCAGCGGGACAAACTCCGCAGCCAGGCAGTGGCTGGTTTCTCATTCCCAAGTGTCGAAGCGGTCTGGACAGTTCCTTGGCACATGCTAGCATCGCCTGCTGTCGAACCCGAGTAACAACAGCAGAGTCAGCAACTGATCCATGATGTCCATGATAATGCTCCAACACTCAAAAGGAAAGGGGGTTTCACGTTCCAGGGTGTAAAACTCTCGAAGGGGCTTTTTCCCCGTGGTTGCACTCGTTCGTTTGTGCTTCGTTCTCAGTACTCACCTGCAGACGTGTTCCGGAAGTGTTCCCTTCAGTACGGTGCTACTAAGAAAACACTTTCCCTTCAGTACGGTGCTACTAAGAAAACACTTTCCCTTCAGTACGGTGCTACTAAGAAAACACTTTCCCTTCAGTACGGTGCTACTAAGAAAACACTTTCCCTTCAGTACGGTGCTACTAAGAAAACACTTTCCCTTCAGTACGGTGCTACTAAGAAAACACTTTCCCTTCAGTACGGTGCTACTAAGAAAACACTTTCCCTTCAGTACGGTGCTACTAAGAAAAACTTTCCCTTCAGTACGGTGCTACTAAGAAAACACTAGTACGGTGCTACTAAGAAAACACTTTCCCTTCAGTACGGTGCTACTAAGAAAACACTTTCCCTTCAGTACGGTGCTACTAAGAAAACACTCGACGTTGCTGCTTTGACTCCGAATGGAAGGGGAGATACAGAGGTAAATACGCAAACACAATACACAATCTGATTTGTTCTTCGCTCACACCACCGTGTGTTGTTTTCTCACTCAGGACTTGACCTGTTCAGTTTGTGGGTCTTGTCGTGTAGGTAGACTCGCATGACCTCACGTCCGTTCAACACGTGGTTCGGTAGTTGCAGCACTTGGGATTCCTCTGGATCGCATTTCCCCTTCCAAGCTGGCATGTAAAAGAAATGGAAAAAGGGGTGAAAGGGAGAAGGGGAAGGAAATAGAATACGTTGTAAGAGGAGGGCGTGTGGCCATAACGGTCCCCCACGAGTCCTATGAAGAAAGGCTTGCAGCGTTCGACTTCGTTGAGGCACAGAGACGTCGATAGGCCATTGTCGGCGTCTTGGGACGTGATGCCCCACCGCAGGTCGATGTCAACCAGCCGGATTTTGTACCCGCGCGCGGCACACCAGCGTCGCAGGGTGGGGAATACTTCGGTGGACAACAGGTGCCGCTCGGTTTGCATGTCGAGGAACGTCGACGAAATAAAGACGCGGATCGTGGCCCATCCCCCTGAAGCGCCGTCCGTGCTCGTGACGGCGAGGGACCCCATGTGCGACTGCATGTGCGACTGAGACCGCGCGGCCGTCTCGTTCTCTTCGTACTCTTCTTCCTCCTCCGCTTCTTCTTCATCGCTGGGGCCGACGCTGGGCTTCTCTTCCGTTTCCTCGCTCTCTTCGTCTTCCTCTTCTTCTTCGGCGTCGCCGGCGCATCCTTTTCCTCCGACCCTCGGCCCTGCCAGCATCTCGAAGTTGACCTTGTCCTTCTTCACGCGCTTCACCTCGTCTATCCGTTCGACGTACTCCAACTGCGCAGCGCCCCGCTCCGCTACGAAGCGAAGGATCGAATCGGAGAACCCCGTAACGTACGCGTCGTTCGTCGCGTCCGACGGCAGCTTGCAGCCGCCGCCGCCGGCGATGTCCACCGAGATGTAGAACAGATCGGGGTTGATCAGCTGCCGCATCTTCTTCACGTACGCCGACAGGCCCCCGTTGCGCAGCGGATTCTCGTCGGAGAAGTCCTGCCCGCTGTCGCCGACGGCGCTGTCGTCGATCACGATCAAGTTGTCGACCCACGTCTGTGTTGTTGGACTAAGTATGCTGGAGGACCCTTTTCCCCGGACGTAAAAGCTAACGTTGCAGGTGCAGCAAAGGATGACTATGTATTCGAGAAACAACAACAGGGTGCTGCCAGCGAGCCCCGATTCGACTGTCTGAGACACAAAACGTGCATTGAAAGCATCGAACCGCATCGCGATGACTCGAGTTCTCTAACGGCCTCGGGTGATGCTTGTCCTAGCCAGGGGGATACCCGCCGATATTCCTGCACCCCGGACCCCCACTCCGGATTGTGGGAGTGGTTTTGCGGTCGTTTGTGCGGTCGGCCTCACTCCCTCAATGCGGGAGTGGCCACTCCCGCATTGACTTAGTATATGGCTGCTGAAGTCCGGGTGTCCTTAATGACTTCCTTATTTGGACCATCGTCGAAAGGGTTCCTATATGGTATCGTATTCTGGTTTGCATATCGTACCTGTGGCAGTACCAGTGCGTGTGCATGTGTCTGTCCTTGTTGCCCATTGCCGACTATGTGTTGGTGTCGTTCCTTCCCGATCTTGCGCCAGGGTAGAACTCGAAACAAATCGTTGACTGTGCAGGCCACGGATGACTATTTATAAAACAACGTGGAGCTTCTTTAACAAGTTAGCAAGCTGCCATGACTGCGCTGATCCGTATTTCTGGCGGGAGGCTAACGGATACAGCGATGCAAAGATGCAACGATGCAAAGAACTTCGAAATACTCGACGTAGCTGCATTGTTAACTACTTAAGGACGGAGGGGGGCAGGGTTAAATTTGGGAAAAGGGCTCCACGTCGATGCGGTTCGACGTTACCCTCGCCAGAGGGAGCCCCGCGTCCGCCCGCCTACCCGGAGCCACTCGACACCCTGGAAGTGAGGGCGTCGACGAGTAGGTCGAGCTGGACACGTTGTCCGAGGCTTCGTCGTACACCGCCAGCCCGCCCGCGATGCCCTGCAGCCGCCTCTGCAGCCCTGCAAGACGCGACGCATCCCGACCCACTCCGCCTACACGGCCACCGCGACCGGCCGGCTGCGGGCCCCCAACGGCAAGCACCCACGTCGGCGAGAGCGAACGGCGGCCGCACCCGTCCCCGCGGCGCTTTCCCCCGTCCACCCTCGGTCGCTTCCTCACCCAGCGACCAAAGGCCTGCCGCTCGTCGTCCGGCTCGTCCGCCCGACTGCGGCCGTCCACCCGCACCACGCGCTCCACCGGACGGGTTGTGGGCCCTCCCGTCCATCTCTTCCACGCGCGCGTCCATGTCACCGCCATTCTAACCCTACCATTCGGAGTCCCGAGAGCAGTAAGGCGGTTAGTCACGCCTTAGCAGTCCCAGGGCCTCTCCCCTCCCACCTATATGTGTCTCGCTGTCATCGCTACCGCGCTGACATTTCCGAGAGAGAGAGAGAGAAAGAGAGGGAGATGGAAGGACACCTCGTTGCTCAGGATGCCGTTCAGCACGTCGAACGGGAACTTGAGGTTCGCTGCCGCCTTGCCGGTGCTGCGCATTTGGAGGACGGTGTCGTTGGCGGCTTGGAGGTTGCGCAGGATGGTGCCGTCCTGCAGGTTGGCGATGGCCGCAGACCCGCCTTCGTCGGAGTCGTACAGGTAGATGTCGCAGTCCTCGCAGCCGTACTTGAGCATGAGGGCCAGCAGGATGGACAGTTCGCGGAGGGTCCGCACGGAACCGATGCCTTTGGACGAGGCTGCGGTGATGGGCGCGTTCAGCGCCTCCTTCGCGTTGCAGAGAACCAGCGTTTTGCCGTAGATGGGTTTAATGTTGTACGTCGTCGCGTGCCTCACCGCCGTGTCCAGCGCATCCGCGTACGATTCGATGACGTCCGGCGTCGGTATGTTCTTCGGCACGATCACCTTCTGCAAACGCCGCTGCTCCCCGTCGGCTGCGCCGGCTTTCCCCGCCTTCCCGGGTTTCCCGCCTTTTCCGGTCTTCGACCCCTTCTTCCCTTTGTCCTTGCCTTTGCCCTTGCCTTTGCCCTTCCCAGCGAACATCGCCGGCGGCGCCTCCGGCTTCGGCGCGGCTCCCTTCCCAGCCTTGCCCAGGGTCTTGCCCCACAGGTCGGCCAGCGACTCGGCCGCCCGTCCCGCGCCCTTCGAGCCTTTGGCTTTCTTTTTCTCGGCTTCGAGCAGCCGCTGCTCCTCGACGTACTGCGTCGCCTGTGGAGGATAATATTATCATAATGTCACTCTTCTAAGAAGCCGTTTGTGCTTCCGACGATCCCGTATGGGCGTACAGATTGGTGTCTTTCGACGTTTTGTGCGTGTGAGGTGCAGCTTTGTGTGTGGTGTGACGGGATTGGGGGGGAAAATGTTTCTTGGGTTTGAAGAGCGCGTGGTGCTTGCACCACTGAGGCCAGGTTATTTAACCGCGGATTTAGTGAAGGATTGTTCAGGAAACGGTCGCGAGCGAAACCCGACCAGGTAACGACCATTTCACTGTCTTCTTTGTTTTGTGATGCGAACATCACGAGGTGCTGTCCGAAGACACCGCCCACGTGAGCACTGTTAAGCAGCGGTTGCCAGATACTCCCGTAGCACCTATTCACGGGTTTGCAGGGGTAAAAAGGAAGCCCGGGTTGGGGAGGGTGGTGGGTTTGGTGCGTAGTATTCTTCTTTTTTTGTTCTTTCTCGGTTCTGGTGGTGCTGCTCCTTCCTTCTCGTCCTGTGTTGGGTTACGACTTTTTTTGTTCTTTATCGGTTCTGAGCGTTTCCATATGCCTTTTCCTGCTTTGACATGCAGTCCCTTCCAAACTGTACCTCTCTTGGTGTTCGGGGGTTGGGCCGTATGGTAACGTCTCGGGAAACGAAGTGTTGTTGTTTGTGGCGTCACAAAAGCGACAAATTGCCAAAGCAACCGGGTGCCGAGCTTAAGCAAGGCGTTTGTCAATGGAGAACCAGTCCTGTGCCGTTTTAGGGCCGGCAGGTCTCAACGGGGGGAAAATGTTTCTTGGGTTTGAAGAGCGCGTGGTGCTTGCACCACTGAGGCCAGGTTATTTAACCGCGGATTTAGTGAAGGATTGTTCAGGAAACGGTCGCGAGCGAAACCCGACCAGGTAACGACCATTTCACTGTCTTCTTTGTTTTGTGATGCGAACATCACGAGGTGCTGTCCGAAGACACCGCCCACGTGAGCACTGTTAAGCAGCGGTTGCCAGATACTCCCGTAGCACCTATTCACGGGTTTGCAGGGGTAAAAAGGAAGCCCGGGTTGGGGAGGGTGGTGGGTTTGGTGCGTAGTATTCTTCTTTTTTTGTTCTTTCTCGGTTCTGGTGGTGCTGCTCCTTCCTTCTCGTCCTGTGTTGGGTTACGACTTTTTTTGTTCTTTATCGGTTCTGAGCGTTTCCATATGCCTTTTCCTGCTTTGACATGCAGTCCCTTCCAAACTGTACCTCTCTTGGTGTTCGGGGGTTGGGCCGTATGGTAACGTCTCGGGAAACGAAGTGTTGTTGTTTGTGGCGTCACAAAAGCGACAAATTGCCAAAGCAACCGGGTGCCGAGCTTAAGCAAGGCGTTTGTCAATGGAGAACCAGTCCTGTGCCGTTTTAGGGCCGGCAGGTCTCAACGGGGGGAAAATGTTTCTTGGGTTTGAAGAGCGCGTGGTGCTTGCACCACTGAGGCCAGGTTATTTAACCGCGGATTTAGTGAAGGATTGTTCAGGAAACGGTCGCGAGCGAAACCCGACCAGGTAACGACCATTTCACTGTCTTCTTTGTTTTGTGATGCGAACATCACGAGGTGCTGTCCGAAGACACCGCCCACGTGAGCACTGTTAAGCAGCGGTTGCCAGATACTCCCGTAGCACCTATTCACGGGTTTGCAGGGGTAAAAAGGAAGCCCGGGTTGGGGAGGGTGGTGGGTTTGGTGCGTAGTATTCTTCTTTTTTTGTTCTTTCTCGGTTCTGGTGGTGCTGCTCCTTCCTTCTCGTCCTGTGTTGGGTTACGACTTTTTTTGTTCTTTATCGGTTCTGAGCGTTTCCATATGCCTTTTCCTGCTTTGACATGCAGTCCCTTCCAAACTGTACCTCTCTTGGTGTTCGGGGGTTGGGCCGTATGGTAACGTCTCGGGAAACGAAGTGTTGTTGTTTGTGGCGTCACAAAAGCGACAAATTGCCAAAGCAACCGGGTGCCGAGCTTAAGCAAGGCGTTTGTCAATGGAGAACCAGTCCTGTGCCGTTTTAGGGCCGGCAGGTCTCAACGGGGGGAAAATGTTTCTTGGGTTTGAAGAGCGCGTGGTGCTTGCACCACTGAGGCCAGGTTATTTAACCGCGGATTTAGTGAAGGATTGTTCAGGAAACGGTCGCGAGCGAAACCCGACCAGGTAACGACCATTTCACTGTCTTCTTTGTTTTGTGATGCGAACATCACGAGGTGCTGTCCGAAGACACCGCCCACGTGAGCACTGTTAAGCAGCGGTTGCCAGATACTCCCGTAGCACCTATTCACGGGTTTGCAGGGGTAAAAAGGAAGCCCGGGTTGGGGAGGGTGGTGGGTTTGGTGCGTAGTATTCTTCTTTTTTTGTTCTTTCTCGGTTCTGGTGGTGCTGCTCCTTCCTTCTCGTCCTGTGTTGGGTTACGACTTTTTTTGTTCTTTATCGGTTCTGAGCGTTTCCATATGCCTTTTCCTGCTTTGACATGCAGTCCCTTCCAAACTGTACCTCTCTTGGTGTTCGGGGGTTGGGCCGTATGGTAACGTCTCGGGAAACGAAGTGTTGTTGTTTGTGGCGTCACAAAAGCGACAAATTGCCAAAGCAACCGGGTGCCGAGCTTAAGCAAGGCGTTTGTCAATGGAGAACCAGTCCTGTGCCGTTTTAGGGCCGGCAGGTCTCAACGGGGGGGGGGGAGCTTTACTGTATCGGGCTTGACTTTAACTCATGCTTCAGCCAGGTTGCCCACTCTGCCTTATCGCTAGGCTCCTGAAAGCGTACCCTTTCGCATACACACTGCATAACTGAAGAACCAGGAGTCGTCCAGGATTTGCCAATACGTCGCATCACGGCGCCCGTAGATTTGCGCCAGGTCTCCGGTTGACCATTGAAGAGGTGTATGGTGCAAGAGTTTCATGGACTCCTACGCTTGGAAAGGTCCCGTTACACATCTATTCACAGCAGCAAAAACTGATCCTTTCTGCCGTACACGCGGGGGACCTCGTTGCCTCGGTTCCCGGTGCAGCTTCCGTTTCCGCGGTCGCGTGCCACTCTCTTTCTCTTTTCTAGAGTTATAGTTCGCTTGAGAATCCGGGATTTTAGAGTCTCCGGGTGACCTTGTCGAATGGGTTCTTTTAAAGCTAATACGTACTGGGTGGGTTTGGGGGGGCATGCATGACTTCTTTCGTGTACACTTTATTTGCTTGCTGACAAGTTAGGTTCGTATCAATTTGTGGTATAAGCTCCTGCCTTGTGACGTGTGCTGCGTAGTCCAGACGAAGCACACGTAAATCTGGGGTTGGCGGCGGGCGTAAGCGTTCGACTGAAAAGACTACATTCCTCGAAGGAATGCACTTGGTTTTGGTCACGAACAGTCTCGGACATGGCTAGCCTTTACTCAAACTGAAGGTTTACACCTAAGAAACAACCCGCACCCACATAGCCCTTGCTTGCTCTACGAGAACCCATTTAACGAAGGCAAGTCATCCGGAGACCTAAAATCTCGGAATATCAAGCGAACTTAACTCTATGAAGGGAACAGTTTGCAGTGTTGTATGCTCCCCCATGTAGCCTTCGTCGCAATAAGCACCGGGCGGCCCCTCCGAATGTTTCTTGTCGTATACGATCGAAGATAGATGGTTGATCCTCCACAAGGGACACATATTTAGAGTGCAAGTTCGCTTAGGGATCCGGGGTTTTGTAGTCTCCGGGTGAACATTGTCATAATAAGGTATAGTATGTTAGTGTGCGTATCGGATCTGCTGTAGTGGCAGTACGTGTACTCGTGCGTGTATCTTTGTTGCGGAGAGAAGCCCTGGGACTGCTAAGGCAAGACGAACCACCTCACAGCTTTCAGGCCAAAGGAGGGGGGCGATGCCGACGACGTGGGCGCACGCAAGGCGCTCGCCACCATCGGGAAGGCGGGGCGGGGCCCACACTCTTTGGCTTGTATTGATGCTCTCGGGAAAGGTCAGCGCGGTGCCGATGATCACGAGAACACGTAAGGTGGGTGGGAGAGGCACCTGTATGAACCACGTACTTGTCATGCGTATGACACGTAAGAACGTGATACGAAAGGTGCTTGTAAAATACTCGAGGGACTGCCTTGTGCTCATTTCTACGGAGGCTAGTGGGGGAGAAAACAATACAACTACTAGGTGGGCTCTTTTTAGAGTTAAAGTTTTTGTTGAACGCTTACGCCCGCCACTAAACCCAGATTTACCTGTGTTTCGTGTGGGCTACAGCACACTTACCTCCCAGATTTACCTGTGTTTTGTGTGGGCTACAGCATATTTACCTCCTTCGAGATTTTGCAACTGGCAGTCTCCTCAAGTATTTCCCTTAAGGAATTGCCTAGGAATTGGCTTGTGGAGGTGATTTTGCCTTGTTTTTTTGCATTCTGCAGCCATTATTTCAGCCTAAACGAGCGTCCGACCACGTTTCCCGCCCTTTCGGAGCGTTTTATGGCACCTGAGTGGTAGGTTTCAAGTTTAGGGCTTCTGGCTTGCGTATACAAGAAAGGTAATACCTTGAGGATGTGCGCGCCCAGATCGATGCGGATGGCTTCGTAGGCTGAGAAGAAGCGGTACGGGAAGAGCCGGCTTTTCGTGACCTGCTCCGGGTTGCGAAGGCGATCCTGCACCTTTTTGTGGTGCGCGGCGCTGATCCCGGACAGGATGAAGTTCCGGATGTTGCGGACCATCGCCATGAACGGCAGCGGCGGCGACATGTCGAGCAGCTTCTCCCACGTGTCGGCCGTATTGCCCTCCTTCGCCAGCATCACCTCCCACGTGTCCGGCACGTCCAACTTCATCCTCTTCCCCGCGCGTTCCCCGTCGAACTCATGCGTTGCAGCGAGTCCAGTCTTCTCAAACTCACCCTCGGTAGTCGGGTATCGCTGGCCTGTAATACACATGACGTGGTACACGGGCTTCTCTACGTGCAGAGATCGGATCAGCCGCTTGATCGTGTAAACCCGGGCGGTCAGCGCGTCGTCTGAGTCGTCTCCACCTCGGAGCTGCCCTGTGTTGTCGGCAAGGGGTAAGGGAAGGTGTAAGCAGGCCTTACATTCAGCATGCTGAACGTACTGATTTCAGCACGTTAATTTTCTTAGTTTCTTTTTTGTACACATGCTGAATCAGTACGTGTACACGTGCTGGAATCAGTACGCTATCAGCACGTGCTATCTTTTCTGCAGATTCATCTGGGGAATCACAACCGCAGTAACGGCAGCTCCTGCTGTTGCTTACCACCGCGACACTGGAGGGTTGAGGCCGGAGAGGAGGCAGAGGCAAAGACATGCCACACTGGCAGGTGAGCTCCCTACGGCCACACTGGCAGGTGAGCTCGCTACGCGCGAGCTCCCTACCATGCAGGGTCAAAACCTTGTGTCTTTTTGGAAATGGCCAAAAAAAAAAAATTCAGGAAAAAAATGGGTTTTTTGAATTTTAAAAGTTTGGAACAAACTCTGCAGTAATTTTTGAGGAAGTTGAGCAAAAAAAAAAATTTCCAAAAAAATTTTTAGGGCTCCATCGGCCCCGCGGGAGCGTTTTAATAAGACACAAGGTTTTGACCCTGCATGCTACGTTCTATTTCTGTTTTTGCCTGACCCTACGTACTGATTATCAGTAGGTATTTAAAGAGCTGCGTAAGCCCTGGGTGTGAGGTGCAAGGGCGAAGCGTGGGTGCCGCGCGTTTTGGCTGCACGAGTGCAGAAAAAGTGGTCGAATGCTCGTTTAAGCTCGAAGAAAGGCCGCAGGATCCGAATTCAAGGAGAAATCACCCTCCGTAGTGTCATTCCCTAGAAACCCAAAAAAAAACAGCCACAAAACGAGCCCGACTAGCATCCAACCCTCCAGGGTACCCAAAAAACATCCGGGGAGTCCCCGAAAACTTGCTCTAGAACGGTGCGGGTTGAAGAAACGGCCAGAAAATGTCCCACCCCACGGGTAAGCTACGGCCGCAGCTTGCAACCCTGTCTCCTGTGCTGCCGCCGTCGCCAACGATCTAGCCGAATAAATGTACGTCAAAAATATTTTCGGAAAGAACTCCCACACGCCAAATTTTCTTCCGGTTTCCGCTTATTCTTCAAACACGGCAAGAATGAATGCTGGCGTTGGGGTAGAGTAGCCGCCGCTTTGTGCGGATGCTTCGTGAGTTCAGTGTTCAGTGTTCAGTGTTCAGGGTTCAGCTTTTCAAGTGTTGGGTGTTGTTGGTAGTCCGGACGCACGAAACGAGGCATACCACTGGCAGTAAAGTTTGGGTTGAACTGGTCGTCGAGCTCTTCGAGGGCGTCGGGGCTGCTGGCGACTTCCTGGCGCTTCCGCTTCTTGTCCTTCTGCTTCTTCCGCAGCATTCCCTTTTCCTTGTCGTGCTTCGCGAGCTGGTACGCCGAGAAGTCAGGGAACTTGTCCACCAGCGCTTTCCGCAGTGAGGTCGGCAGCCCCTTCGTGGCAGCTTCCGCGTTTTTCCTGTGGGTGTTGGGATGGTGTCCAGAATCTACAGATCTCCACAACCGGATATCGACCCCGAGGATGGGCTCAGGAGGTGTGGGTACCCGATATGGGGGTATGTGGGGCCGGTATACCACCAGTGTGTATAATGCAGGGTCAAACCCTTGTGTCTTTTTGAAAATGGCAAAAAAAAAATTCCGGAAAAAAAATGGGTTTTTTGAATTTTAAAATTTTGGAACAAACTCTGCAGTATTTTTTGAGGAAGTTGAGCAAAAAATTTTATTTCCCTTCACTGTGTTTGCGACGCAGCGGTCGAAGCGTTCGAATGGTCAGAGAAAAAATAGCAAGAGGTAAGTTCTTGGGATTTTGTGTAGGGCGCAAGGCGAGCGCCGGGACCCGTGGATTCACACAGGCCACCTTGCTCCAGGGAGGGGCACGGGCTGCCTAAATTTTCACGAACTGTCCAGTTCAGATCCGCTTTGGAGAGGACGCGCCATATAACACGCAGCGACGACGGGTACTCATTTTGCGTGGCGCCCTCTTCCGTGTGCAATCACGCGGAAGGAAACATCAGACTTCAAAAAATGCTTGTGACCTGCGGGTCAAGAAAAAAGACGTCGCAAACCACAGGAAAAGGGAAAAAGAGGTGTGTACGGGTGGTTACCCGTTTGTGGCAGGATAATAAAAACCTTCCGGAAAAAGTCTTCGTGTTTTTCCTCTCGAAAAAAAATTCCGAAAAAAAAAAATTGGGGTCCATCGGCCCCGCGGGAGCGTTTTAAAAAGACACAAGGTTCTGACCCTGCATGGTATAGCACACCCCGTATACACCACCACACCACGTAGGTATCCGATTCATCGAGGGAATCCTTGAGGCACCTAAACGTACAGGGTACTTGGGTTGGTTTCTTTGTGCCGAAGTAGAATTCCTGTACACACCCATCATACGGTACGGTGTAGTGTATATACCATGCAGGGTCAAAACCTTGTGTCTTTTTGAAAATGGCAAAAAAAAAAAAAAAAAATCCGGAAAAAAAATTGGGTTTTTTGAATTTTAAAATTTTGGAACAAACTCTGAACCTAATTTTTGATGACGTTGAGCAAATTTTTTTTTTTTCCAAAAAATTTTGGGGTCCATCGGCCCCGCGGGGGAGCGTTTTAAAAAGACACAAGGTTTTGACCCTGCATGATACGTACTGCACAGCGAGTGCATACTGTGTGTATAGGTGGTCCCATTATGGTCCTCAGGACCTCTGATGCCTGGAACCGCCTATGTGGCCGGTGCGGCCCATGAAACCAGTCAATTGACGAAAGTAGAGCCAAGACATCCACTGATGAGTGCAATTGATGTCACCCTCGATCAGCCGCAGTTGAGTTGAGGGGAACAGCTGGTTTGCCTCACCTGCCCCTTCAATGCTCGTGATTCTCGCTTTCTTTCGCGAGTGTGTAGGGATCCTCGGTTTCCAATCTGTTTGAAAGTCGTTTCCTCCTTCCATTCGGAATCGAAATTCTCGGTGATACCCTGCTGCAACGTTGAGTACTGAAAAGAAATGCGCAGTCTTGTGAAGAAAACTGCCCCCCAGGTTCGAAAGATCGAGGACCCCGGGTGCTGATCGGGGTGCCGATCGATAGCAAGATGAGCGGCCTACGGGGGGGGCCAGCTGCACACCTTCTGACAGTCAGCCAGAGTTCCGCAAACTGAGCAACCTGAACCCAGTCGGTCGGCAAGACGATGATGCGGGGGATGTAGGCGCGGAGGTATGGGGCGCACGCGGGGGTGACGGCAGCGAAGGCCGCGAGATAGTTGCTCGTGGCCCGGATGTTCAAATCGGCGCGGACGTAAAGCGCGAGCTTCAGCAGGAACTCCGGAGAAGTCTTCGCGACCTCGGCCGCCAACCGGTTGATGCCGGCGATCTGGCCCGTCGTCACCGTCCCTTCGTCGTACCGGGACTCTCGGATCATCATCGCGCACACCGACGTCAGCAAGCGGTGCTTCGCCTCTCGGATGCGCTGCCCTTCTGGCGCCATCGTTGAAAGGCTCCCGTTGGCTCTGCCTTTTTTTTTTTTTTTGGTTCGTTCTTTGCCTGTGGGGGTGTTTGAGATTTGCAAATTACAGTGATTCTGAGGATATTCGCGCGTTAGATTGATGATGTGCAGAGCGAGGCTTGGCAGGAATTCCGGCGACGGTTTTTCCTTCGTGGTTCCGGGACTCCCGTGACCAACATCGCACAACTGCACCAGGGGGCAGCTTATGATGCGTCGTTCTCCGGTTTGAGTTCTCTTCGCGGCCTTTATTTTCTAGCGTTATTTGTGGATTAGACGGTCGGTGGTTTAAAGCCTCCGGTTGACCGTAGAGGCTTGGGTATGGAGGGGGTTGAGAAAAGTGAGAGAGGGTGCCGCTCGTTTCGGGTGATGTGTCACTCCGTTGTGAAACCTTGTGAAGTCCCCTAACGCGTGTAGGGGGTGTTTGGGATTGGGTAGGGTGTGGTCGTTCTGCTACGGCGTGAAAGCCGTTTCGTTGTTTTTGTGTTAACAATGCATTGTTGGTACTAAAAATTAGTAGCTGGCAGCGTACGCTTGCCAAAGCAGGTGAGTTGCGCTAGTGCGCACAAACAAAAAGAGAACCCATTCATGAACGGTCACACGGAGACCCTAAAACCCCGGAATTTAAAGCGAACTTTAACTCAGAAAACTTCGTTTAAATATTCCGGGGCTGAAAAATGACATCGTGATCCACTACCGATACCGTCGCAGTCCACTGCTGGAAACGATGCCGTCTCAGGATGGAGGGAAATCATTTTGGCTCCCACGGCTCCTCTCTCACGTATCATCAAAGATTATGGGTTCAGGGGGGAGTACATTCGCAAAGGCTGGAATTTAAAGGAATTGTCGGAATGACACCAACACCACCAGGCGCGGAGTATGCGGCTTAATTTGGCTCGACACGGGATTTTTGTACTAGGTCAGGACGACGTCGCATTTGTGCAACCTCCTGCGAGCGTTTAACCACGTCAGGCCAGCGGGAGCAAGGACGTTGTCCGAAGACGCCGACACTTACCTTTCGCTGACGATGCCGCGGGTCACCTCCTCAACTCATTCCTATCCTGGTCGATCCGAGCAAAACTGAGGCAGCCGGCATGCCGTCTCGCAACAGAAGCTTGGACGATCCGAATAGGTCCAGACGTCTCAACCATAAACCCCTGTGAAGGAGCAATGATTAAGATTTGAACGCATCTCCAACTCTTACCACTCATCGGTTTCAGGGACTTTTAACCCTCTTTTCAAAGTTATTTGCATCTTTCCATCACTGTACTTGTTCGCTATCGGCCTCCGGGAGATATTTAGCCTTAGCAGAGGGATACCTGCCGATTAGCTCAGCATTCCCAAACTGAGCGACTACCAGTAGTGTAGTTAACCAACATGGCTCGTCGAGGAAATACGGGACTCTCACCCTCCCATTCCAGGAGACTTACCTCGACGCCAGTTGTGTTCCCAAGCAGCTTGCGCCACATTCCGGATATCCGTAGAACACCTGTTCAGGCTTGGGTTTTGCCCTGTTCACTCGCCGTTACTAGGAGCATGGGAGCTTGAGGCTGCATGTACAGCGACACTCTTGCGTGGAGGGAAATGTACCCGACCTATCATAGAAGCCGGTAAGAAGCCAGCGCAAACCCGGCAGGAGCCGCTGATCTTCGCCGTTTCTGCCGCCGCGACGTTTTTCCACGAGCCCGACAGGACGAGAAGAGTGAGGAGGAAGGGCAGAGCAATATGCAAGGCGCCGGCCACTTGTTGTTCTCGCGGTGCTTGTCTTCTTTTTTCTTTCTGCTTTCGTGCCTTTTTATTATGAAAAAAAAGGTTCCGGGGGTATCGACTGAGGAGGATGGCAAAACAAGGTTGGACGACGCGTCCGTGAATTTGCCGAGGGCAGGCGGTCAGTGTTGCACATGCTTGCACGACGTCCTTCGGTCCTCTTCGCTAATCGATCACTCTCGACACTGAGCTGCCAACATGAGCTCGGTAGAGGACACGGTACGAATAGAATCGGGATCGAGCGTTCGGGATCTGAACAGCGACGAGAGGATCACATACGCTTGGGGACAGATCTGCTGCGCTTGAAGTATCTGTGGGCTTGGCTTTGGCATGGCTGACGGTGACTTTGGCTTTGCTGGCTTGGGGCTTGACCTGCGTGTGGCGACTGAGCGTACACCAGCAGCATGTTTTTTGCAAGAACTCGTAGACACGGGATGCGATGAGCAGGAAGACAAAGCATTCCCGACAACGCCTGTCAGCATGTTTTCGCAAAAAAGACAGGCGCTTCGTTTTGTTTGTGCGTGCCGGGTGATCGTTTTCCCACTTGTATTTACCCCGTGTACATTCAGGTAAGGAAACCTGATCAACTACCAAACACGCTGCCTACGTCTTTTTAGCCTGCACAATACATTGAAGGGCAATCCGCAAGATTGCTAGTACTAAAAAAGCTCGTTGACATGGGATGCGACGAGCCGGAGACCAACAGCAGTAGGGGATGATCCAAAAGATGGCAAACGACCATCATTACAATCCCCCACCGTCCCCCTATTGTCTGAGTCTGGCTAGTTCACGGACGGTCCAACCCCTTTCGTGGGATCTAAGACCAATTCGTTCCCGAGATGGCGGAAAAGGGGGGATGGGTTGAGACGGAAAGGGAACTAGTGAAAAAAGAGGTTGTGCTATACGATTGAAGCTGAAGGGAAGAGTGACACGGGTCGACGCACAGTTAGAGGTGGAGGGGAGGGTGACACAAAAGACGCACAAACGGGAGCTGGGTTGTAAACGGATTCGTCCAGACTTTGCAATTGTGTGCGGGTGGATCTGAAGATGGTCGGGGGAGACGGAAAGGAAAGGATCACGAAGATATGAGAACGGCGACGCAAGAGAGAAAGGATTAACGAAAGGACTTCTTTGCTCAAGTTTGAAGAAGGGGTGGTTGGAAGAGGCGGGAGAGCCGTTGGTGAACGGCGATTACTCCGGAAGAATTGCAGTTTGCTGAGGGAATAGGAGCAAGACGCATGGTTAGATGAGCACGACCACCTCGAATCGACACCAGGAGAACTCGGGGTGGAGCTGGCTTCTACGACTAGTAATATTCCGGCAAAAGGTAGCACTCCTGAACTAGCCCGAACCAACAGGATCAAAGATGCCAGTCACATCTTCCCAATTATTTTTCCCACCCTCCATCCCCTGCGTGACGTCGTCCCGGCGGCAGTCATAGCCTCATGATCGGTGTTCTTTACACAGCAGTACTGAACAAAAGAAGTGCCAAGGTCGATGGTTCGTCACCATTTTCTTGTTCTTCTTTGGTCTGCCCATTGACCGGAAGACCTGATGAACGAAACGAAGTTGAAGATCCGTTTTGACTCCAGAGCCCCTGTTTTTTCTTTAGCAGCCGATTCCCACACGGAGCAGCACCGGAGTCCTCCAAGCATCAATATTTCAACCAGAAACACTCGACGTAGCTGCTTCGACTCCGAATCGAAGGGAGGAAATATAGAGGTAAGGTTTTTGTTTTTCGCTTACCCCCGCCCCACCGACGTGTGTTGTTTTCTCACTCAGGACTTTGACCTGTTGTGTTTGGGTGATTTGTCATGTGGGGGTAGACCCGCATGACCACACGTCCGTGCAACACGTAGTTTGGTAGTTACAGCACTTGGGATACCTTTTGTTCTTTGTCGGACAGCATCGTCGAGCATTTCCTTTCAAGCTGGCGCTTATGTAAAAAAAGAGGAAAAACACTGGAAACGCTCTCCGCTCGCCCATGTTCGGGGTGTTATTCCCAATGGAAGGTACGCACAGAAAGAAAAACACGGACCGAGAAAAAGGAACAGAGTCGACGACTTGGAAAAGGTTGTCGGCACGAAACGTAGTCGTCGTAGTAGTAGCAGTAGTTTTGAGCTTGGCACTCAGCAACAATCCTGACGATGAACTGCACACCAGACAGTAGTGGCAGTAGCTTCAGCTCAGTGTGAGTTTGATCGAAGTAACATCAACGCGTCCCTTTCAAAGACCAGCCACAGTCAACGCCGCGTGGGTGCGGACAACAGACAGTATAGTAGCAGTAGCTTGAACTTGATGTGCAGCACCAATCTGTGACGATAGACTGCACTAACAGCAGCATGCGTGGTTCTAATTCGGGAAGAAATGATACACGGGGGCAGGGTCTAGGTTTTGTACGCCTTGGCTAAGTGCGCAAATGGTGCCAGTCGAAGCTGGTGAAGCCTCGATGCCGCCCACGCGATGTGAAATGGCGGGACCATCTTTACAAACAAAGGAGTGACTCAAGGCAACCGCCTGAGCGGCGCCGTCCGAGCGCACACAGCAGTAACGCGCCGCAGCAGTTGCACTTCTGTGTGGGGCTGCAGTGGTGGCTGATGATACCGAGCCGCGTCGGTCAACTGCTTCAAGACGAGTCGCTGTGGAACCCGTGTTGCGCAACACAGGGCCATATGTGAAGGTTTTGTTTGCACAGCCACATCCGCGGTGATGCCCACTCGATAAGTTTTCGAGTCGCCGCAACACGTTTCGGTCGGACAGGACCACCGAAGATCATTTGTTTTTCCTTGACGACAGTAAGCGTCGGACTAACCCACCCAGGGGTCCTCATTCGGTTCTGGTATTTGGGGGGGGCTTCCCCCCCCCCCCCCCCTTTTTCAAAAACGGATCTGGCGCTTCCTTTGTTTGTGCGCACGTACGGTCTCTCTGGTCTCTCGCGCGGGAGGGAGGAGGGGACGGGCTTCCTGCAGCACCAATCTAGAAATCGGAGCGCAAGCCGTGTGTCCGCCCCGTTAATTCGCATTTTCGCGCTGGAATTACGGGCTGGCATTTTCTGTTCGATAATGATACACTTTCGCCCCTTCGCACGACGAAATTAACCGGTGTGCTCGGCTCCCTATCTCCCCGTGTTCCGGAACAAATTACGCCCACAATCCGAGCTCGATACCGCGATGATAATCCGCAGCTGGGGTGGAACAAGAGCCGAAGCTAGGGCTGATTCAAAACAGAAATCCTAAATTTAGAATCCCCGAAGGAAAAGGAGGAGACGACATACCCCCCTGGGTGGCAAATAAACGAAAGCGCTTCCCGTTCCAACTCACGTTTCCATATACTTTTCGAGGAGACAGCTGCTGCAAGGTGTACCCGAAGAAGCACGGAACTGAGAAGACGTTTCCGCAAACCCGTTTCATTTCCATGTTTTCGGGGGGGGTAAATGAATTTCACTTGCCATCATTGCCGGGGTTCTCCCACGATGGACACCCGACTACATTCAAAGAAATGCGTGCTTTCATGCAAAGCGTGATGCAGTGACAAAATAGAAAGACCAGGGATCACTGCGCTGGTTGCGGGGGCTGCAATGAGACTTTTCTCGGAGCTGCCATCCTCGCTTCTCGCATGCGGGGAGAAACCTTCTCGAGCGGGTGGGGTCTAGAAGCGAAAAAGAATAGGCGCGATGTTTGTTTGTACGTGCCGGGCCCTCGAGGTCGTCGGCCATGGCTGCGCGCTTGTTTCGGTCAGCAAGGCAGCAACAGACTGGACAGCTCCAGTTGTCGTCCTTAATGCTTTCCAAGAAGCTTGCAGCGTCCGGTCCCAACTTCTTGGTTACGCATCCTGCAGATGCGATGTAACCGCAAGAAGCACACCTCGACGAGGTGTCCGGCCTGTGTGCAATGCCGCACGTCGCGAATATGCATTCGCTCTCCGCTTCATCGTAATCCTCCCCGCGGGGGAGTTTCACGACGGGGATAGCACCCCATTCGACTTCTCCCTCGAGGATGTCAGTCCGAGTTAGTGCCATTTTTTGTTTGTACGTGCCGGGGGAGGATTAGCCTGTTAGTGAGTGATAGTGAGTGAATATGATCGGTAGGCTAATCTTCTCCCAAACACGCTGCCAGCGTTCTCTTTCGTGTTTACAATTAATTGTTATTACGAAGAAATGACTCGCAAGAGTGCTGTAGTATGGTTTGAGTTTCAGCTTAGTGAGTTTGATCGAGGTAGCCCATGCAAAGACCAGCCACAGTCAACGCCGCGTGGGTGCGGGCATTTGATATTATTCATCATGTTTCAAACCCCCGATTGCGCGTAACCTGGAAGCACTCAGAAAAATGTCGGTGGTATGGTTTAAGATAAACCAGTGTCACCTGAGGGGGGGTAATCTCAGGAGGCGGCTTGTGGTATTCTTCTTGCGTATCAATCTTCTAAGATCTGCAACATTGGCGGGGTTTCCGGGTGCTCCTTCTGCCGTTCATCGCACTGCCCCCGTACAACCTTTTGAAAGAGTGTCATACATGCGCCACGACCTGCCTTCTTATCATCGTCGGTTGCTTTTTGTTTGAACTTTTCTTCCCAACTGTTGCACAGTGGGTCCACGAACACAACGAAAGCCCTCTTAGTTTCTCTTGGGATTTTCCGTGGTTGTCTTTGGCTGGCCTTTGGCGTAGAGTCGGAACAGGGGGGCGAGTGCCGAATATTGCGAGAGGCACGTCAACTGTGGAACGTGCTTGGAATGTGGGTATGTGCTCAACACCGCACTGGTCACGTCGGCGCCGTGTTTCGGTCCTTTAAGCCACGGACACATAAGGCGGACCATCATCAGCGCGGAACCTGAGTGTCTGCAGACAGGACTGAGGTGTGAGTCTGTGGGCACGTCAACTGTGGGGGGGGGGGCAAGCAGGAGGCGAGAACTGAAAGCATTCATCGGCCAGGAAGGAAAGTAGAGGAAAGAGGGGGAACCGCGGCCTGTGAACTAACACAAGCCAGGCAGTATTTCGCACCCCCATTCCTGTTCTTGAAAGGTGGAACGGGAAAATACTCGAGGGACTGCCTTGTGCTCATTTCGAAGGAGGCTAGAGGGGGAGAAATCAATACAACTACAAAGTGGGTCTTTTTTGTTGAACGCTTACGCCCGCCACTAAACCCAGATTTACCTGTGTTTCGTGTGGGCTACAGCACATTTACCTCCTTTGATCTATCGCAACTGGCAGTCTCCTCAAGCATTTCCTACAAAGCAGGTGCTTAGGGTGCTCTGACTTTTTTTTTTGTTTCTGGTCCCGCGTGCGTACAGATTTCTGAGAATTGCCAGAAAAAAAGATAATCCAAGAAAAAGATAATTTGCACAACAAGTGACCACAACGTTAGAAACTGGTCGGTTCGCCTCTGTCTCGTCGTGCTGTGGAAGGGTTCTAAAGCACGCGCTCTCAGTGTGTTCAGAACAGGACCAGGCCACAGCTACAGAGAACGCTGTGAACGCTGTGTGAACGCTTTGGAGGCTATCAAAGCCCGTCTTGGGACCGCTCAATACAGCAGACAACCCGTAGTTGTATGAAATGAGGATACCGCAACCGAGCAGGCATCTCTTCTTGCGTACGTCCAGGAGAAGTTTGGTATCAGCAGTCCTATGGTGAGCAAGGAAGAAGCAGAAGGCAGCAACAGGGTCATGGAACTCTGGAAGGCCCACGGTGGAGCAAATTCATCCCCGCACCTTTTCAACCTGCGGAGCTGCGAGGATACAAGCTGTCCTCTCATTGTCGACAAAGCCGACCTCCTCGAGTGTCCAACACTTGCATTGCTGAGGAAGATTTGAGGGGGTGTTTGACAAAGCTGACATCGGTCACGAGGACACCTTCGGACCGTCGCCCGCTGCACCGAGGCGCACCAATCGGCCTTCATCAAGATACAGAATCTGCACCAGCCTATTAAGTGCCCAATGTGCACCAGATTTCGCGGAATCTTCCGGGCAAGTGTATCCCAAGCCAAGCTTCACCAGGGTGCCTTGTCTTAGGGAGACAATGCTAGTGAGATCAAGCTGTCATCCGTGTTTGCCACCAAGGGAGGGATGTCGTGTACTGCCCATGTCGAGTGGACCTTGAACCCGACGACTCTCTACAACTGAAGTGCAGTACGTTTCAAAAGATCTGTGATCTGTGATCTGTGATCTGTGTCGACAACGTGGACTGCACCCTGCGAAACTGTTGATCAACGAGTCTGTGCTCAGAAATCCGCCACATCGCTGTCTCAGAGTCAACCACGACAGATGCGACGCCTTAATGAAGCAGAGGCTCAGAGAAAACCGACTATATATGCCCTAGTTTTTTTGGGCTATTTATTTTTTTTTTTGCGTGCGTGCGTACAGATTTTTTGGGGGGGCGGGGACCAGAAACAAAAAAAAAAGTCAGAGCACCCTTATACAAAAAAAAAAAAAGCAGAAACGGTGAAGATGATAATTGTCACAGGGTTGGTGAAATGAAAGCGAGAATGTGTCCCAAAAACCCTCTTTCTCTTTCTTCTCCCTCGCCCTTTAGGTACCAGGGAAAGCCTGCTACACGGGAGCCAAGCTTCACGTGTTCGGCGGTACTGCAGAGCCACGGGCCTACGGGTCAAGTGGCTACCGACTTCCCAAACTAAAGCAAGGCTTGGCGCACCTTGGGGCTTGGCGCTCGCGCTGAACACAAGCTCGTCGAGACGGTCAGCCACAGGGCAGAGCGGACGGGGTTGTGGCACTGAGCTGCCTCCGACTCAAGCTTTGCAAGCTGTGGTTGGCCGTCACGTTCCTGGACCAGGAGCGGCCTTTTTATTTTTCTTTTTCTTTTTTTTCCTTTTTCTTCTCTTCTTCTCTCTCCCTCGCCCTTGCGTACTCTTCTTTCTCTTCTTCGTAGTGATGGTAACAACTGGGGCCAAAGGTCCCTTTCCTCGTTTCTTGGAATTCTTAGAGTGTTTCGGGGTTGACTACACCCGCACCCACTCGTTTTTTGTTTCTTCTTTTTCGCGTGCTTTCCGGCTCTTCGCTCGGTGAGTTGCCTAGGGGTGGCGTTGTATTTATTTTCCCCCAACGACAGTGCACCCTCAGGGTTGCAGCTTTTAGCTTCGGCGGCCAGAGCGGTCGAAATCCGGTCAGACCGGAAGGTACCCAATAGCCTGCACACAAGCTACGCCCCCCTGAACCGCGGCAACACTGTACACAAGAAACCTTCTTTTGTGTTCGCTTTTTGGTTTCCCCCGTATTTTTTTTCTTTTCTTTCACAGAAACTCTAGCAATTTAATCTACACAGGTGGGGAAGGGGGGAGGAGGGGGGCTGGGGAAAAGGGTTGACGACAAGAAGCATCTGGCTTCAGGTAAGGAAGGAGGGGCGGCGGATTTACCGCCCCTCCTCCTCACGCACCAAACTGGAAGCTGGAAGGAACACGGGTCCGCCGCCAGGACGGCTTTCGCGACGAGTTTGCTCGGGCGTGAAATTCGCGGCGCGAGAACAGTTTGAGCCGCAGCTCTTGACAAGACCGATGGAGAAAAGTTCCTTTTGTTCTTCGCTTTTTTTTTTCACGAAAGGAGGAGGGTCGGTCCTGCTTTAGGTTGTGTTAGGTTCTCCCGACTCCCACAGTCGTGGTCAGCGCAAACTCAACAGAGGTCTAGGCAACTATTCCCTGCAGGAATAGCATGCTTTCAAAGAAGAAAAGACGAACCGGTGGTTCACGGTCACGGCATGAAGAGAGCCGGGTTCCTATCAACCGCGGGGTAGTTGTACGTGGGGGCCAGCCGCGGCCCCGCGTGCCGGTGCTCGAGCTTGTCGTGGCCGGGCCGGATGCGGTCCCACTCCCGCTTGTGGTTGTTCGCCGGCGGCCGCTCCACCCGGGCGCCGGCGGCGCGGTTGGGGTGGTGGTGGTGGTGGTGGTGGTGCTGGTGCTGGTGCTGCTGCGGCTTACCGTCGGGCTTATCCGGCGCGGGGCGGCTGGCCGGCAGCGGTTCTCTGTCCGGGGCCCTGTTAGGTCGGTGCCGGTCTTCGTGGGCCGCCGGGGCTTGGGTTGGGTTGAGGCCGTATCGGGCGAGGCGCTGGTTGCGCTCTGCGCGTTCCTGGTCACGCTTGCGGTCGGCTTCGTGCTTGTGCTGCTGCTGCGGCGCGGCGTGCGCCTGGTTGCGGTGGTGGCGGGTGATGTCGTTGAGGCGGTGCTCCGGCGGGACGTTGTTGCGGGTCTCCGCCTCACGGGTCTTCGCGTCCTTCCTCTCCCGCGCCGCCTCCCTGTCCTCCCTCTGCCGGTGCTGCTGCTGCTGCTGCTGCTGCGCTGGGTCCCTGGGCGCGGCCCCAGCGTAGCCGGCGGCGCGCTCCCTGTGCCGCCTCTCCCTTTCCCTCTCCCTCTCCCGCTCCTTCTCCCGTTCCCTTTCCCGCTCGGCGAGCAGCGCTTCGATGCCGCCGGCCGGTCTCCTGCCCGCCTCCTCCCGCTGCCCTTGCGACCCGATGGCTGGCGCGCTGCGCCCTCCGTTCGTCACGGCTCCCCCTGTAGTTTGGGTTCTTTTAGCTTTTATTTCAACTTATTTGTGGATTGGTTGGTCGGTATTTTAAAGTCTCCGGTTGACCGCAGAGGCTTGGGTATGGAGGGGGTTGAGAAAAGTGAGAGAGGGTGCCGCTCGTTTCGGGTGATGTGCCACTCCGTTGTGAAACCTTGTGAAGTCCCCTAACGCGTTTAGGGGGTGTTTGGGATTGGGTAGGGTGTGGTCGTTCTGCTACGGCGTGAAAAGCCAGGAAGTTTCGACGCTAATCTCCGACTCTTGATTATGCTCACCGGGTTGCGTGCTCGTCAGGAAGATTCCGGTGCCTGGCTTTTGTTTGCATCAGCCCCCCTCACGACGGGTGGGTAAAAATATTAGTTTTAGGTTCAGGCAGGACACTCATGCATGTTTGATGCTGGCATCAAGTCTTCTTCGAAGAAAATGTAAATAGAAAAACAGAAATGGAAAAAGGAGAGATAGTGATCCGTCCGAAACGAACTTATTGGCACATGTTTCTCATGAGAGAAGTGCTGGTCGTCGTAACACGTTCAGTCGTCTGATTTCTGCTTCTTGCACAATAGTGTGGGGGTTGCATTAGAACGTGCTTGGAACTGTTTTGTGCTCAACTCCGCACCGCTCCGACCTGTAGTTCTGTCTTTTAAGCCACGGACGCATAAGGCGGCGGACCATCATCAGCGCGGAGCCTCAGTGTCTGCAGACACAGGACAGCGAGTCTGGCTTGTCAGGCGGGAGCTGCCGCCACAGCCAGGACCACCCATGCTACGATACGAGAGCACAGGAAAATCCGTCACGGGGAGAAGGTCCCTACTACCTGTGGCAGTCGACGAAGTGATTTGCAGGATGGTTAAAGATAAAACATTAGTGTCGCCCGAGGGGGGGGTAATCTCAGGGCGCGGGCGTACCACGGATTGTATGATGTATGTATGGAAGAGGACAAACCTGAAGGCACCGGGGCGCTTGAAGGGTTTGTGATGGCGGGCTGCGAGCGGACGGGGACGGGCGGCCGGTTGGCGGTGTTCGCGGAGGACGCCGCTGTGCCTGTAGTTCCGTTCGTGGCGTCGGCCGCCGCGAGCTCGGCGGTGGCCGGCATCGCGACCGTGACGCTGAAGGTTGGCGGCGCCGAGCAGAGGGCGGCGTGCACCGCGTCGCTGTGGTCCTGCACGGCCTCCCGCCCGATCTTCAGGATCGCCATCCCCGCCGTCAGCCCAGCCGTGTCCGCGGGGGCCCCCGGCACCACCTCGATGATCTCGATGCCGCGGAACCGTACGCCGATGGCACCCTCCGGGTTCTTGGCTATGGTGAAGGTCCTGCGCTCGCGCGCGTTTCTGGCCTGCTCCTCTCTGTGCCTCTCCCGGGCCCGTCGCAGGGCGTGGCGCTGGTCGCGGTCTGCCTTCCTGCGCCTTTGGTCGTTCTGCGAGCTCGCTGGGTGGGTGGTTAACTCCCTGCAGAACGGGCACTCAACCTTGCCCGAGCTGCAGTGCACACACTCAGGCGGG
Source organism: Diplonema papillatum (assembly GCA_030068145.1). Lineage (NCBI taxonomy): Eukaryota > Euglenozoa > Diplonemea > Diplonemida > Diplonemidae > Diplonema > Diplonema papillatum. The sequence goes on from JAPJBO010001038.1 coordinate 31,102, forward strand.
ACCCCCGGGATGGCGCACCGGCAGGTCTGCGCCCACGTCGCGAAGCAAGACTGGCAGATCGAGTGCGAGCACGGGTCAAGCGTGACGCCGTCACGCAGGCCGCCCATGCAAATCGCGCACTCCGGCCCGCTCGCCGTGCTCGTCACCGTCGCAGGCGTCTCCGGAACGCCCAGCGCGGCCTCCTGAGGGCTGCGGCCTGGTTCTTCGAAGGTAGGCATTCTGCTTCTTCTTGTCTTCTTTTTTCTGCTGTTTGTCGCGCGGGGCCGTGGGTAGGGGGGTGTATCCGCTCCTCTCCCTGGATTTAGAGTTTCGTTCGTGTTGTAAGCCTCCGGTTGACCGTTGAGGCGGGATTGGGTGAGGAAACCTCCACCTTCGAGAACACGCAGTTTGGGGAAGGTTGAGTGCCCGTTCTGCAGGGAATTGACCACCCACCAAAGTTGAGTACCTGTAGGTAGGGACAGAAGGAAGCGCATTGGGTCCATCCATGCGCGCCTTTAATTAGAAGACAAGGCATTTGGCTACCTTGAGAGAGTCACGGTTACTCCTGCCGTTTACCCGCGCTTGACCTGATCTCTCAGCGTTGACATTCAGGGCACTGGGCAGAAGTCACATTCCACTTGCCACCGCTGTGATGAAGATTCCTCTCATTCGTAACAGTTCCAAGCTGACACTTCGTTGTGGGCACAACATGCAAGAAGGCCTGGAAGAAATCAGGAGCCGCGGGTAGCACGTCCTAGTAGGACTGATGCAGAACCGCTGCCAGTCAGAAGCAAGAAGATCGCCTCTGTCAGATCGCCCTTGATGCCCACCCACCTTGAGTGCGTGAACGGCATGGCCCTTCTCCCCTTTGGGGTTGTGAACCAGTCGATGACAACCTCGTCTCTCTTGACGAGAAGGAAGTTCGCCGACAAAAGATTCGACACCACCGTCCACCTTGACGCCGTCTTCCACGCCACCAAGGCCGCGAGACAACCGAAACGCACATGGCGAGCCACAAACAAAAAAGCACAGGATTGTGTGCGGACATGTCCAGGCAAAAACATCGGGGAGTCGAAGAAGTGTCGAGGAGTTCCGGGGAACTCGCCAGGAGCCCGGACCAGAACATCGGTGGGTACCTTCGTTGCTGGTCGTTGGCGGTTTCCGCACTTTACCCGTGATAGTCTTCAGCATGGTGCAGTTTTTAGCGTTTGTTGTGGTTTAAAGGTTCGGCGGTTTAGGATCTCCGGTTGACCATTGGCCGGGAGTCGGTAGACGGATTTGCACACTTTAACTAAGGCTGTTTCTCCGTTGCGCCGTCGGATGTTGAGTGGTGCGAAACCTCGAAGATTATCAAGTCACACGGGCCATTCTGAAGAGGGTGTGTTAGCTGCCGTCGGATAACTGACGGGAGACTCCACCGGCGAGCGACGGAGCCGAAGTCCTTCCCCCTTCTAACTAGCACTTGAGCCGAATGCCAGATGGAGAAGCTGGCAACCTCCCACGCCCTATCCGTCCCCCGAAGGAACTCGCCCCACCCACCCTTCAGAGAGGAATTGGAGCTGGCGTCATCTGGCCGGAAGTATGGAGGGTGTGCACTCGTTCATCTCGCCACCTAGAAGAACATTCCACCCGGAGCTGATGCCATGCGCGAGGAAATACGAGGGAATGGGGAAGCACTGCGTAGTCAGTTGCACTGCGATGCCTACCTGAAGAAAACAGTGCCAAGCCAGCGGTGCAATACGTCGACTCCCGACGGAGGTCGCCGATTGATGAGAAGTCGAAAAAGGTCGTCGGGCTAGGAGACTTCGATACGTTTTGTGGCTGTCTGAGCATTAACAAACGGGCTCCGGGAGAAGCAGGCACAGGGCTGCGGATACGTTTTCGAGCCGGTCCAGAGCAATACGCGGAAATATGACGTGCTAGATTGTGATGGACCGGGAAGAAGTGTCAGCATGCCGAAGCCACCGGTGTTCATGTGGTCCCCTTCAAAAAGAAACGACCTGCATCATCCGGGGCTTGTGGACATGGTCAACAGGATCGTCGATGTGTCACCACTTCAGATCTCTGCATCCGGGTTGCGGAGTGTGCACGCATTCCCTTTCGGCAATCCTGCACGTCCGAGCAAGCTCGTCCGTGGCAGCTTTGAGGCGAGCGATTACACCTTGCCTTAGGACCGACTGACCTGGTAGACTATGGAAAAAGAGCAGACTCGTTGGCTCGTGTTCCAGACGGGCAGAAGGCTGCTGTATATACGGCACGAGTCTGCAACGACATGAGCCTGAAAGTGTATCACGTTAGGGGAACAACAACGTCCGGAGTGCCCCTCGCTGACGATGCAATGGCATATGAACGCACACTTGAAGCGGTGCGGGAAGCTCCGTTGAACCGGTCAGTCATTACCCCGGTTTGACAGTGCGGATTAAGAGAGTGACCGGCCAAAGACCGCGACCTTTCGGTCAGTTTTTTGCGGTTGAGAGAGGTGCGGTCAATGCCAAAGCACAAGAGGACGCGACACGGCTTTCACCAATCGGACTTGAACGTTGAGTAGCCGGGCCAGTCGTCTTTGATCGTGTCGATGAACTCGGGTGTGTCCTTGCGGGGTCGAACGACGTCTTCCGACGGGTGCTCGACGTGCGTTGCGTAGCGCGCGAGCCGCGGCGCGAACTTGCGGAGGAGAGATCCCTCCGGCGCTTGCTGGAGGAGGTCGTAGACGAGCGTGTTGAAGGGCAGGTCCATTTTCCCGTAGGCCTTCTCCTGCGACACGAAGTGCGAGTGCACCGCTACGACCGGCGCCCCGTCGAGCAGCAGCGAGTTGCCGCCGGCGCCGAGCGCCAGCCGCTCCTCAGCGAAGTCGCCGGCTTGCCACCAGTTCGGCCGCGACTGCTTCTCGAGGCGCAGGTCCGGGGTCCACCAGCCGACGTTCCACTGCGGTTCGAGTTTGAATGCTCCCTTTTGGGTCGTGATAGCCACGTCGACCGGGCCCTGGTCGAGGTACATGCTGGGCATCCCCTGGTAGTACGCGATGTCCTGCGTCGAGTGCTCGAAGCGGAGCATGGAGTCTACCCACGCCTTCAGCAGCGGACTGCCCCGCGCGGCGTACACCACGCCGGTGTTCGCGTATCCCTGCAGCTGGGCCATGTACCCGGTGCCCCAGCCCCGGGGATCGTGCATGCCGACGCCGAACGTCGCGGCCGCCGCGTCCGGCATCAGCGGCAACGGCCCGACCAAGAAAACGTCGGCGTCGAGCCAGAGGGTCGTCCTGTGGCGCTCGAGGACCTGCTGCATGAGGTTCGGCTTCTCGTGGAACCAGAACGGCAACCCCGGCGTCTTCCGCAGCGGGATGATCTCGACGTGGAGCCCGCGGTTCTGCAGCTTGGCCAGCAGCGGCTCGTGCTTCTGGCGTGTGTGCACGTCGATCCCGATGTAGAACGGCGTTTCCGGTGCGAACACGCGGAGCGACTCGAACAGGATCAGCAGGTGCGCGCCGACAAACTCACCGGTGACCAACGTGCAGACGGACTCGATTTGCGTCGTGCGCGTTCCGAGTTCGCACCCCCACGGCAGGCTCGCCACGTTGCACCCCATGACGTTCATGTAGTTCGGATTCGACTGTTTTTGGAGCAGAGCGCGCGGGTACTGCGAAAGGTCGCACGACAGCTCGGGCAACTTCGCCGGGCACTCGGCCGCGCCGCCGTGCGCAGCGTCCGGTGCAGCATTCGCCTTCGCCTGCTTGCCGCCGGGCGCCCTTTTGCCGGCGCGCACGACGACGGCGGGGGAGTACGGGTCAGCGATGCACCTCGGGTACCACGTGTATCCGACGCCGCACCGGTCGCACGCGGCGCCGGCGAAGCCCGGTTTGCACGCGCAGTTCGGCGCCCAGCCGCCGCCGGACCCCTTCAGCCCGAAGGTCACCGCATACGCGTTCCCGCTGCAGTGCCGCAGCGTAGTGTACAGCGGGGGCCGCGCTGTGACGGCCACCTCAAGCTCGAGCACCTGATGGTTTCCTGGGCAAGGTCCCTCCCCGAACGTGGCCTTGTCCGCAACCACGCTCTGCCCCGCCGCCAGCCTCTTCGCAGTCGTGAGAAGCAGCGGCTTGTCGGTGACGTCCCACAGCCGCGTGCATTTGATAGGTTCCGCGTAACAGTGCCGCGTCGCCTCCTCTTTCCCGAAGTGCAAGACAGGGCACGGGTTGGCCTCCTGACCCCCGCCCCACCGCACGGCGATCACCCGGCCGACGACCCCAGGCGCGAACGCGATGCTGGCCCCGTCCTCGAATTCGAGCACGACGTGGTATTCCGCGGCGGGTGTGCCACCCGCCTCGGCCGGCCGCTGAGGGGCGCTGCCGGCGGCCGCCGGCCGCTTGTCGTCGACGGCGCACGGGACCTGCTGCGGGCACGGCTCGGCGGTCCGGGCCTCGTGGAAAACGGCGTACAGGGTGACGACGACGCAGGGCACTGCCAGCAGCGCCCAACGCGACTTCATGGCCGGGCGTGGGTGAGGAGGGCACCCGTGGGAGGGGGCGGGGGGAGGTGCCAGATTTTGTGCCTGTTTTTCCGGCGTTTCTTGTGGTTTAGAAGTTCGGTTTGATAGGGTCTCCGGTTGACCATTGAGGCTGTGAGACGGGTAGTATGAGGGATGTAGGCATGATTACACACTTTAACTACGGCTAGCCAAGTGTGTAAGTGTTGCGACCGACACACGTGAGCAGCGTGTTTGGGAGAAGATTAGCCCATATGCACTTACTATCGTTCACTAGCAGGCTAATCCTCCCCCGGCACGTGCAAACAAACACACGCCTATTATTTTTCCAACGTGGGGGGGGGTGATGTACTCAACACCCCCGACACGTACTTCCCCCCGAAAGTACTTTCCACCCCCCCCGAAAAGTACTTTCCACCCCCCGACCAAAAAATTCCACCCCCCGAAAAGTACAGACGGAGACCCGGGAACGTGCTCGCAGCACTGGACGCGGAGCTGTTCTCTAAGTATTGCGCAGGAGCATAGTGCACAGGGTGGCGCTTAGCAGCCAGTACCGCAGGGACAGTTGGGTGGATGCACTGTGCAGGAGCAATGTGGTCTACTTGGTCGAGGCTACAAGGAAAGCAGGCAGTAAGACCCATGAAAGGCCGACGCATGCAGCAACCGACGCGTACTCTCCACTTCGATTGCCAAACTCATGACACGCAAACAATCTCTGTGTACAAGAACTACCTCGCTCGGGCGAGGTGGCCTCTCGTCTCGCGTTTCAAGGCTATGGCATGCTTGATCTTGCCGGTAACGCCCAGTACTGTGCAATGCGCTTCATGGCCGCTGGGTGAGAGTGCGGTAGTTGCTGCAGATGTTTCAAATGAGCAAGACCGCGGGAGACAGGATCTGCTACACGGTAGCGGGTTGCTGTTCTGCACATGCTCTGCTCATTCGAACATTTCCAGGCAAGATTCTGCTTCCCCGTTCACTCGAACCAGAGCAAGAGCCGCGTCAGGCCAAACGAGTGCTCGGACGCATTGGGGAAACAAGTACCCATTTCTATTCTCACACAAACAATCTCCGCGTACAAAAACTACCTCGCTTGGGCTCGGCGGTGCGATTGCTCTTGAACTGGCGTGCCTCTCGTCTCGCGCTTCAAGGTTATGGCATGCTTGATCTTGTCGGTAACGCCCAGTACTTACTGTGCAATGCGCTTCACGGCATGCGCTTCACGGCCGCTGGGTGAGAGTGCTTCCGGCATTTCGCTGTGGCCGGACGCGGTTCGTTCAGGCACTCGTTGGAAAACTGCGCGCAGAGCTAAAAGGTGAAGCGGGGCGAAGGGAAAAAAAAGGCGCGGTATTGGAAGTCCACCAGCCGGGACGCGGAACTTTGGGGAAACAATCTGGAGGCAGAAGCAACCCTGGACGACGGAATGTGTCCTCGCGCACGATTCATGCGCGGTGTGGACCGATGGCCGAGGGTCGCGCGAGTTGGAACCTCTCTGCACGGATGCTGCCCTTCGTGGGGCACCGACTCGGAGAGGTGACGTGACTCACCGGTCACCCAAGCAGTGTGCAACACTGGGGTCTGCATTGTGCCCCCGCTCGCGCTACCTCTAACCAGGAGGGGGTTAAAGTAAGATTTTTTAAAAGCTCTATTCCCGGGTCACCAGGTAGCCACCCAGTGCCCAACGCAGGCCATCGCTACGGATACACTGCATTCTAACCTCAACTACTCTAGGTTCTCCCGGGTTTTGCCGTCAGATCCGCTGGCTCTTTTTAGTGCAGCATGGCGGTGCAGAGAAGTGTACAAGCCGGTTCCGTGCTGGGGCGAATCTCGCCTTTTATTTCCAAAACCCGGTTTTTAAGGGGGGGGGGGGGGGGTAGGGTTGGTTGTATTATGTATTATTCGAGACTGGAGGTCCTATGAACATGCAATGTGAATAGCCTCTATTCGAGCCAACCCGGCTTTTCTTGCAACAATTATGAAACCGTATTGTTTTTGGACTGGATAATAGTTCAGAGCAAGCTTTTTCCCCTTCTGGGAAAATGCACAGGGGCGGCAGAGTGAGCGGGCGCCGGCCTTCAGGCCGGTCGGCCCGGGTTCGAACCCCGCCCGTGACATTTTTCCGGTCGGGGATTGTTTTCGAGGTTTGCTGCGTTCCGGGGTCTAATGTGCCCGAAATTTGCGTTTTTTGCGGAGTTTCTCAGTATCTCGCGGTATTTGGGTCACCCCGTCGCCCCGGGAGAGGGCCGGCGGGGGGGGGACGGGCGGGAAAAGGCTGCCGCAAGGGTGCGGCGGGGCCTCCCGGGTACGAGCGCCAAACTTTACCCGTGCTCGGTGGGTCCGAGGGGTGTCCCCCCCGGGTACCAGCGCCAAACCTTTCCCGTACTCGGTGGGTCGGGGGGGTCCGGGGGGGGTGTCCCCCCCCGGGCACGAGCACCGACCTTGACTTCACCCGGACTTTACCACCCTGGCCGAACTTCGCTTCGTGCCCGAACTTTTTTCAGTACCAGCGCAGCCTGAGCGCTTAGCACCAGAACTTAGCAACGCCCGAACTTAGCATCACTCGAACTTAGCTTCACCAGAACTTAGCATTGCCCGAACTTAGCTTCGCCCCGAACTTTACCTGCTGCCTCCAGTCTCGCCACGCGCCGGCCTTAGCCGAGCGCACGTACTTTGTATTATTGTATTATTGTATTTTTGTATTATTTGTATTATAAAATCTGCTGTTTTATAATACAAATAATACAAAACTGGATGCAAGCCCTGACGCTGCAGCCCGAAGCTTGGTGGGCCATGGTGGGTGGACTCTTGAAGTCTGAGGGGGGATCGCTGTTGGGTGAAGCTGTGCCGCGTCGTGCCCCACACTTGTGCCACAGAGCGGAGCTTCAGTGTAATGGGGCTCACACAAGCCGCTCGGGTCACCTTGCTCCTGAACGCCTGTACAAGCTGTCCACCTTGTCGCAGTGGCTGGCACCCGTCCACGTCGACAACCCACGGAGACGCAAAAACCAACCGACGGAGAAACACCATCAATGTCGATGTCGATGAGGGTGGTGAGGTCGAGGGCTGTGAAGACGAGGTGGATGAGGGTCTTGTAGTTGCGGAGAGTGAGGACGAAGAGGGAGATGAGGAAGAAGCGATCTGACAGAAGGTGTGTTCTTACCGCCCCATGTCCGCCGTGTATTATTGTACTGGTGTATTATTGTGTATTTTTGTATTATTGTATTATTTGTATTATTCGTAGTATAAACGGCCAAACCAATAATACTGCCAACCCTATAGGGGGGGGGGGGGGGGGGGGGGGGGGCGGGGTCGACTTATAACAGTTGCATCTCCCTTTTAGCCCAAAAGCGGGTTTTGGAAACCGGGGAACTGGCCCGAACGTAAAGCCTGTCTCTAACATCTACACCCGCCACGGGAAGGCGGTACGACTCCTCGCGTGCAGCAGAGTGCGATGCTGGGATCAAGTGTGCAATGGGTCTTGAGCCTGAATGTATTTAGGTGAAGCACAGGTGACGTACTGGAATCAGTCCAGAAGAAAAAGTCACAATGTGAGCTGTAGAACTTCGTGATGATGTCACTTCTTTCACACCAAAAAAAAAGGTCTCAGGTGAAGCCAGCCAGGTGAAGCCCGCGTCACCTGAACTTCCACGGCAAAGATAATTAGGGCGGGCAGCGGCTTCATGTCGCAAGACAAAATTTGGCCCGCGATTCCTACCGTGGCTACCCGTCACCACTCGCAAACAGAGGTGGTGCGACTCATCCACCAGAACCAGCGGAGCGCAGCGCGGGACTCTGCAGCGTGAAAAGACCTCCAAATCGTCTTCTAAGGTGGAGCGGAAAGCAAGAAAGAAATGGCACCCCTGCTTGCTGGAGTGTATAAAAGACAGTTCCGTACAACAGCTGCATTAGACGCAGCTTGATCCGAGAGCTCGCTAGGAGGTGGCATCCCTGATGCACGTTCACCGGTCGACCCGCTTGTCCCGACACGCGTCCGATCTGTTGGTTGTGGGCCCCGTGGCCGCGGCTTCGGCTCCGGCACTCTCGCGGTGCCCGCGCTCGCCCGTTGGCCGACACTGCCTGGGTCGACACACGCGCTGGTTTCCTTCGACAACGGGGACACCGTCCAGAATCCGCTTCGGGTCGCCTCCCTGAACCACTAGCGTCTGCCCCTACCTGGCAGGTGCCGACACATCCTCGGGACCCCACTGCACGATCACTCCTTTGTCCGCCATACTCCGGAACACATCCGACGCCAGGTCCCCCTCACTGCCCCCACGAGGATACCACTCGCGCCACAGAGTTCCGCTTTGTTCTTGCACTCCTTCGTTGAGGAAAGAAGCCAGAGAGGGCTGAACTTACTGCGTATGCCCACACTCGTGGGAGGCCTGAACGTGCTCGTCCGCAGCGTGCATGTTAGACAACACCTGTTTGGATCTGGATACAACACAATACGCTTTCAATCATAACTTATTATAGCGTGCAGGAATTTGAACTTGGTGTGCCAAACAAGTGTTTTAGGGTCTCCAGTCGACCATTCAGGGAGACGGGTAGTGAAAGGGATGCAGACGTAATTACTACGGCTAGCCATGTTCTTGCTGACGATTTTCTCCGACAAAGAGGACGGGAAGCCCAACTTTTTCGTAACCTCGAATGGGAACGGAAAAAGGGACGCTGAGAGACGGCGGCCCGGGCGGCACCGATCCCCGCGCACAACAGCAGGCAGTGACGCTTTTTGACGTACTGTGCACGCATGCCCCGTGACTTCTTTTGGGGTCTCGAGTGGCACCAACAAGACGCTTGGCGAGCTTCCTGACAAGACATGATGTCCTGGTCTGATTGGAGGCGTGTGCTTGAAGGTGCGTATATTCATCTGCAGGAATGCTTGAAGTGTCCACTTGTGGCAGGGAAAGGTACAGAATTACCCAGCGGTGATGTCTGGGAGATGCAAGATCGTCTTCAAAGGGAGCCGAGGACCAGTTTCAAGATGTTACCTGTACATCTCAACACGTGTGTGACTTCTAAGGGGCACTTATCCACTCCTCCGTGATTCTGAGTGCCACGTGGAAGCGGTGAGCCACTGGTGTGCCTGGTTGGCGGTGTTTTAGACGCCTGTTCCTGGACTCCGACACTTGTGGCTTCGAAGGGGCGTTTATCCATCCTCCGTGAGTATCGGATGGCCGCGTGGAGGCGGTGAACTCCACAGTCGTGCCCGGTTAGTGGGGTCTTCGACGCCTTTACCTGTATTGCTCGACACTTGCGACTTCGAAGGGGCGTTTATCCATCCTCCGTGAGTATCGGATGGCCACGTGGAGGCGGTGAACTCCACAGTCGTGCCGGTCTTCGACGCCTTTACCTAGCGCTTGAAAGTTCGGAGTGATTCTCGAAGTGCCGCTTGTGGCAGCGGCGGGCTCCATTCCCCGTGAGTTCCGTGTTCTTGTTGATGCGAATTTCTAGGGGGTGTAAAAGGTGCCTCCGTCGGAAAGACTCTCTCCTGCTGTCGCACCGCGGGCGTTGGATGGCTTGGATGATGAGAATTCACAAAAAAATATTCCGCGACACGTGTCCTTGACAAGGCAAGGAGGGCATGGAGAGGTCTATAAAGGGAACCGAACACCTTTTTTTGAGGATGGGGGGGCTTCAGATAGGGGAGGGAAGAAAAGCCGTCAACCACTACAAATGCTGATCGTCTGTACCCCACGTTTCGACGCTTTGCTTTCGGAAACCGGTAGCTGACCCGGAAGCCCGTGGCAAAAGAAGTTCCTACCCGGCCAACCGATATATTCCTGGAGAGCGTTCGTTTGCCTTTGTGGAATTCCCACGATGGATCGCAATATCGCTGAACGCGTGAAGCTTGGGCCTGCTACTTCAATGCAGGGAAACGAATACTTCCGGAGGTAATCGTCTTGGCCCTGATAAACGGGATAACGGACGCTTGCATCAACTGATCAGATGATGGTAAAAATGATACGAAGGTAGCATTCTCCTCGCTTTGAGATGCGTCCCCGGTCTCTGACGCCGCGGAAAAGGTAGCGAAAACGAACCAACTGCCAATGATCTTCGATGGTTAGCCGCGTCTTAAGCAAAACCCCCCGAGCGGTTGTGCCGGACAATGTTGCTACTCGGCCAATCCCAATGTTTTTAAGGCTAGTGGTACGACTAACGAAATCTTGTTATTTCGTATGAACGGGGAACCCCCTGCCTCGGGGATTTGGCTGCGTTTCGTTTCGCTTTCTCAGGTGCAGCTCCCTCTTTAGTACAGCAGTACTACTACTGAAAACAAAGTAGGCGAAAGAGGGCAGGGTGGCAAGCCCTTCTCTGGCCACGTTGTAGCAAGAAGGAGGCGTAGTGGAAAGGCTTTCTGACACATCTGCTCAGAGCAGCGAACATCCGATGCACTTCGACAGTGGAGAGGCCGGCAATTCGGCGCTGTCTCCGGTTAGGCGACGTGCGTTTTCTTGTTCTGCTTTTTTTCGCAAGTCTGGTCAGTAGAAGAAAGGTGTGCCCTTTGTTTTGTTTAGGTCCGTAATTCTCAGAGTGAACGTTCAATTGAGAATCCATAAGAGGCTTCAAAGTCACCGGGTGACCATCGCCGAAAGTGGTGTAGTTGAGAGGAATGCTTGAGGGGAAATCTGGCGAAATCGATCTCAGTCACCGTAAACGCGGGTCAGCACGTCCGGTGCATATACGGTAAGCATACGACTCTCCTTTGCTGCGCTGCGGTTGTGCCCGTTGCGTAGGAAAACATACGATGCTTCGGAGTGTGTGCAAGTCGAAGGTCTTACGAGTAGTGTTTACCCTGTGTTAAGATCAATTTCAGCGGGGTCTAAACCCGATCTCAACAAAGGCAAGAGGGGACGTAAGGAGTGGGGAGGGTTTGGGCAGAAAGAATGGTATAGTTCGATGCCGCGCATGTGGGGTATGCGACCCCAGATGCACAGCATCGCTCCTGGAGAATGGTATCCATTTTCACGTCGCTCGTTCTTGTAATTGTGGTTGACCTCACCCCCCCCGCCCTGGAAGGGCATTGAACAGGGTGGCGAACTCACTGCGGGAGAGGGGACGACGCGTCTCGCCCAGAGAGGGGTAGCGGGCCGCTGGAAAGGATGCGCAGCCCGACTGAGCCCCCCTTGGCTCTCTCTGTGGGTTCCACTTCCCATCTCGCAACGTGAGGCACCCAGCAGGAGCCAGCCGCACACTGTTTGGAAATCTCCCCCAGCAGCTTGTGGTGAACCTCTGACGAGTGGTATCACCACATACACCACGTATGTGTACACCTCTATGGGTATACAGGTGGTACGTAGGTAGTATGCAAGGTTCCCGCGACCCCAAAATCGTGATGATTAACCTGAAACCCCCTGCTTCTTGGCTATAATATGATACAAAACGCGATCGTTGCCATACTACGACACTTTTACTCGTTTTTAGAGTTAAAGTTCGCTTGAAATTCCGGGGTTTCAGGATCTCCGTGTCACCGTTCATGAATGGGTTTGTGTGCGAAGGTGTGGCTGACTCCTTGCTGTGAACCTGACTCGCGAGAGAGCCCCTGGGTAGGTATTTCGAGTTCGGAAGTTCCCTGATTCGTTGCTAATGATGTGTAGGGTGTAGTTCGTAGCCGTTTGGATAGCATCGCGGCGACTTCCTGTATCATCTGCTGGGGGAGAGGAGGTGTCCATCGGCGCGCGGTCTACCGCAGAAGGATTGGTGGAGTCGCAGCTCTCGCTCACAGAAAGAAACGCGCAGTTTTTTTTTTTGTTTTTTGCTCTTTTTACTGGTTCGGTGTCGGAAGAAGAGGGCGTTTGTTTTCTTCGCGTTTTCTCGCCAAAGGGGAAGGTGGGGGATGAGTGAACCGGCTCAATAAGGCGGGGCGGGGCGAAGGTTGCTGTGCAGCAGGACTCGAAAGACCTCGATCCTGGTGTGAACGAACACGACGCGGCTCGTGGTGAACTCGGCGCGGTCGAAAACAGTGGATTCGAAAGTCTCCCCTCGCGTCGCTGGACCGCAGAGCACTTCGGTCCTGCTTTAGGTTGTGCCACCCACCAAAGCCGCAGCAGCAACCTTCGCAAAAAAGGCGATGTGGGTACAGCTGCATCAGACGCCGGCTGATCCGAGAGCTCGGTGGCGGCGCCGCTCATGACTGACCCCTCCGAAAACTGAAAAAAATCGGGGCTGGCGCTTCGGTGAATTGCGCAACCCCTCAAATTGAACTGGGCCGGAGTGCTGGGTTTGTTGAACAGGGTTCAGGCGGAGTGAGGTTAGACTTGGCGTTCACTCATTGATTCTCAGTCGGGCACGAAAAAAAGACTCGGGTGGTTTTCTCCGCGAGGACGGAACACTTTCGATGGCAGGGTCTTTGAGCCAATTCACCTCTGCCCTATCGAACGGTATCGAGCTTTGTAGTTTTGGGTTAGAAAGCAAATAATCTCGTTGTAGAGCGTGATCGAGCAAAAAACGAGCGGAATCGCCGCGGAATCGGTTAATGCAAAGAATCTGTGGCGATAATCTGCATCTGCGTTGTCGAGCTCGGGTCGCTTTCAGAGGGGGGTAGGTGAATTGGCTCACGTCTTACACAAATAAGCGAATAATACCCGCTCAGCAGCGACACATCAATGATACGGTAAAAGATTCTTATTCTTCACGTGTGCGGGTAAATAAACCTCTGGTGCTAGTATATGAGGTTCTAGCTCACGTCTGAAAAAAAGAGCGGGGTTGCCTTTGCAAACAAACGATGGGCGCAAGGCGGCCTGGCGACGTCGATCCGAGCGCAAACAGCATCTAAAAGAAGAAATGCTCGGATTCCTCGCCAAGGACAACAATGCGACGGGAACAAGGAAAGCCACTCGGTGTGGGAAACGACGCCTGGCACATCCTGGTTCGTTCAGCATTACAGTGCAACGCTCGGTTGTTCAGCTGACAGGTCTTTCACGTCCGGACTCTAAGGGTCAGTCTTTCACTTCGTGACCTGCAAAACTGGTTTGTTCGAATGGTGTCCGTGTCCGTAAAAGTGGCTACGGAAGAACCGGATGACGGCTAGGACGACTTGGCCGGCTTTTCCAAGTCACGCAGGGTCCACTGCTGTTCGTTGTCGGCGCCTGTGGATGTTTTTTTTCAAATTGATGAACGCTCAGGGAGCTTTAAGAATCTTCTGACCGCCAACCTGGCCAGAAGCCCATGGGGAAAAGGTTGCTGCCAAAGTGTTGTCGCTCCGGACGAATTAGGCAGCGCAGCCAGGGCAGGCCCCTGCGACCCACTCCAGCCTCCGCGGTGCATTGACCGTCTTGAATAGCATCCATTGCTTCGATATCCCACAAAGTCACTATTCAAACTATGTCGGTTCGCTGCGTGCTATTGGGCAGGTTGTGTACTATCTCTGTTGCCGGGCTCCGGATCGAAATCCGGGTAGTGATGAAGAGACGATCGCATACCCAGTGACAGTTGCTGCGCGTGGAACTCCGGAAGGGCGAGTCGTTTCGAAATGGTGACGCAAGTGGTACCCCTCTGCTGAATCTCAGAATAAAGCTTTTGCTCGACGTCCACCGAGACCGCGTCGGTGCACTCATCGAGGACCGCGTAGTTGGGAGCGTGGAACAGAATGCGAGCAATGCCAAGCCTCTGCTGCTCCCCGAGGGACAACACATTTTCCCACGGCTCAACGACCTCGAGTCCAACAGCATCGTCGGATACTACGCGGACCGAGACATCGCCGTGGGCGCGCATTTGCTTGACTGCTTCTTTGCAAGCTGATGCGTTGCCGCGGATGACGACCGTGCCTTTCTCTTCGTCGGCCTGCACCTTCACCTTACAGTGATGCTCCAACTCCCGCTTGCCGCCTACCAACCGCGACATGGCGTCCTTTGGGATCTCGACGATCTGCCTCCTCTCCCGAAGCGCCAGGCGCTCGATCCCGACCGAACGCAAGACTTCAAGGAGCTTGTCCTTCAACTTAGGGTCCCCGCCCATGTCCTCGGCCCTCGCAGGGTAAACGACCTGATCGGCCAACGTCCCGGACACCATGTACAGTTTCTGGGGCACAAGGGAGAGGCCGTTGGTCGGGCGCGACACGCCTGTAGCGGGCCACAGCCCTGCGAGGACGCGGAAGAATGAGGTCTTCCCGACCGAGTTGGGGCCGGTGACCAGCAGAGACTTTCCCGGGGGCACCGTCAACGAGATGTTCGAAGCAAGGGTCCGGCCGGCAGGCGTGGTGATCGTGGTTTTGTCGAAAGAGATGGAAGGGGAGTTCGTGTGCGTGTCGGCGACCGGGGGAAGCGAGTGGATGACGTCGAGAAGCTCGCAAACACGCGTCGAAGACGCGCTGAGCTTGGCGAAGTTGGTGTAGAGCGAAGCGAGCTTGCCGAAGCTGTCAATCGAAGCCGTGGTTCCCTTACCGACGGCCGTCAGAACCTCTTGGTTGATGTCGGACTGGTGCATGACAACCTGCAACTTAACGAAGTCGGTGAACACCGCTCCGCTGGTGACCATCCGTGACACTTCGTCGGGGTCCTTCACGAGCCAGCCGGACACGGCCTTGAAGACGCTTTCCTTAGCCCGGGCGCTCAGTTGGGCATCCGCCAGCTTCTTCAAGTGAGCCTCCGCGATCTCCTTTTCGCGGCCTCCCCCGCCGAAGAACGCGATAGACTCCGAATGGGTCCGTACCCTCTTATGCACAAACCGGAACGCAGCTTCGTGCTTCTGTTCCGCGCGCACCAAACTCTCGTGGTCGGGCATCATGAGCTTAACCACGGCAGACCCGGCGGCCATGTATCCGAAGAGCGGGAGGGCTTGATCGTATGACATCCACGAGGGCATCTTGTACGCTACCCACGCGACGTTTGCTATCGGGAGCATGCTTTTCGACAGGATGGTCGAAAGCTGCTCTGACAGCTCCATCACCTCGTGCGTCAAACGCTGGTCCGCGTCGAGGATCCGCCGGTCGACGTTCCGCAGCCGGTAGAACGCGAGGTTTTTCGCGAAGAGCCCGCGGGAGTAGTTCGCGAGGTTGTCCGCCCAGACGGCGCTGACGGCACCCTGCAGGTGCGCGATCAGCGACTCGAGGCATGCTGTGGCGAGGTCTTGCGCGCTGGACAGGAACGCGAAGCGGACGAACCTCTCCGGGTTCCGGTCCAAAGCGGACTGGATCAGCCTGCCCGCTGTGAAAGCGTCGACTTCGTGCATGGCGGTTCGGAACAGGATAGTGACGAGGAGAAGACACGTCGGCTGCACGGAGCCCGGAAGGGCGATGCGGAGCAGCTGGTGCATCTTCGAAAAGAACCCCCGCCTGGGAATTGCGACGGGGGGCTTGTTGGTGTCGTGCGACTTCTTCACCGTCGCATCGATGTCGACAGACATTCCCGTCAGCACCGGCTTCGGCAAGCTGGTCACCTTCCAGCCCCCGTCTGAGTTTTCCCCTTCGAGGTGCAGGTTCTTGCTGTGGTACGCCTCCAGCGCTGGCCGGTGGCAGATGGTGATGTACGTGATTTTTCTCTTGTAGCATTCTTCGTACAGCATGCTCTCTACTGAATGGCTCACCGCTGAGGTGCATTCGTCTAAAATAGCGTACTTCGGGTTGTGGTAGAACAGCCGTGCGATAGCGAGACGCTGCTGTTCACCGAGCGACAGCTTTTCGTCCCAGATGGTCTCTTCGTCGGTCGGCATGTCGAGGAGATGAAGCAGGTCAACCTTGACCAGGAGCTTGATCAACTCCTCCCTGTTGATCCCTTTCCCCTTCAGTGGGTACGCGAGCTGATCTTCCAACGTGCCCAGCACGTTGTACGGCTTCTGCGGGACGTAGAAGATGTCGGCACACAACCCATCTGTATTGACCCCTGGCTTGGTGATAACCCCCTCCTTCAGTGGCCACAGCCCACCAAGGTACCTGAAAATGGACGACTTGCCCGCGCCGTTGTGCCCCGTCAACAGCAGCCCTTCACCCGGGGTCACGTCGAAGGTGAGGTCCCGCACCAGCACCTGGCCCGCGGGTGTGTGCACCGTGACTCCCTCGAACTTGATGATGTTGCCCTCCTTCATGTTCGACTTCTTCACTGCCACCGTGTCCTTCGAGAGCACAGCCAGCAAATCAAGGAGCTCGCACACCTTCCCGCACGTTGGCTTCATGTGAACGGCAGTTGCATGCAGCGTGAGCAAACTGCCGTTGCCGATCAACATTTCGAGCATGAACCTCGAGTTCTCCTCGGCCGTCGCCACAAGTCCGGCAACGGACGAACTGGACCCGGCCAGCGCTCTGTTCAGTATGGGAAGGAGAATAATTGATTGAATCCAGCTCCTGCATCCGTGCGTGTACGCGATGGAGAAGATGGTGTCGTGCCGCGCTTTGGTGCGGCTGAGCTCGACGGAGGCAGCCGAGACCTTCGTGAATGCGTTGTCCAGGATTTTCGCTTCGGTCGCCGCGCCGTTCAAGGCTGCGATGGCCTCTGCGTTCGCCTGCATGCGGGTGGTGCCCGAGACGTAGCTGCCTTGGGCCTTGAGGAGCGCCCGGTACAGCAAGCCGATGTTTTTCGGAAACAGCCGCTGCGCCACTTCGTAGGCGAACAGGAGATACATGTGAGGGATCATGGCGTACGCGACTCCATTGGTCCGGATGAGTTTGAACGTGAACCACACGATCGGGACGATCGACTTGATCAGCAGGTGAACGACGTTCACCAGACGCGTTGTGCTGGATTGCACCTCGCGCATGATGACCTCGTCTGCGTCTGGGATAGCGCGGGGCTTCTTCGTGGTGCCGACGTAGTAGTAGTTCATGGCCATGAAGTACTGCCGGTGGATCTCGCCGGTTAGCTTGGACCTCCACAGGACCCCGAGGCGCTCCCGGCAGTAGTTGATCGCGGCGTTCACTGCGGAGCCGATGGCGGCCATTTGCAAGGCGCGGAGCGCATGCTCCTGGAACAGGCCGGCCTGCCTGCCGTATACAGCCTCCGACAGCTTCTTCATAACCGTGCTGCTAATGTCCATGAGGTACGTCCTGATCACGGAGAGCATCAGGAGGCCGAATATCTCACCACGGCCCATGCCTTCAGGACTACCCCACCTTGCTGTCATCTTTGGCCACACGATGGCCAGCAGCCGTTTGACGTGGTCCTTGTGGTTCTTGGAGAGCCACGCCGACCCGCCAATCAAATCCCGAATCAGCAGCAGCACGTACACGATGACATCGAGGATCTTGATATTCTGCAACAGGCCCGTCTTCTTCTGCGCGGCTAAGGCGCCACGCCCTTGGGAGGTGCTGCTTTCTCGGGACATTCTGCGATGAAACTGTGGGTAGTGCCCGGCCACCCGTTCCCCACTCCTGCGATATATTCCGAGGATAGAGGTATGATAAAAGCTCTAACGAGCCAACCCCACTTTTTCGGGTCCGGGGGCGGAGCCCGGGAGCACTTTTTTGTAAACCCCCCCGTCGCTTAATATTTACACCTTTTTCTAATGGGTAAGGTGCCTTAGGGGACTAGTCCCAATGTGAAATGTGCCCTTAGGGGACTAGTCCCACTTGGAAATTGTTACCTTGACTTTTGTCAGGGAAATGCACTTAGCAAAATTTGAGCAAACTTTGAAATTTTCATTTTTTCCAGATTTTTGCAGAATTTGGCCATTTTTGCCGAAGTTTACAGATTTTGGCCATTTTCGGCCATCTTTGCCGATTTTTCCAGAATTTGGCCATTTTCGGCCATCTTTGCCGATTTTTCCCATTCTTGCCGATTTTTCCAGAGTTTGGCTATTTTTGGCCATTTTTGCCGATTTTTCCAGAATATGGCCATTGGCCATTTTTGGCCATTTTTGCCGATTTTTCCAGATTTTGGCCATTTTTGCCGATTTTCCAGATTTTGGCCATTTTGCCGATTTTGCTCAGATTTTGGTAAAAATCGGCCAAAAATGGCCAAAATCTTGAAAAAATCGGCAAAAATGGCCAAAATGGCCCAAATCTGGAAAAATCGGCAAAAATCGGCCAAAAATGGCCAGAATCTGGCAAAATCGGCCAAAGTTGGCCAAAATCCGAAAAATCCGAAAAATCTGAAAATTTCCGAAAAATTGCTAAAAATTTGCGAAGTACACTTCCCTGGCAAAAAGTCCAATGAAATTGTTTGCCCTTAGGGGACTAGTCCCCTAAGGGCATATTTTCATGGGGAAGTACTGGGAACTGCACTTAGCAACTTTTTTGCAAACTCTTACCAGGAATTGTAATGAAAAATAGGGACTAGTCCCCTAAGGGCACATTTCACATTCCATGTTCGCAAAGTGGCCGAGATCACCGCTCTGAACCCGCTGGTTGGCCAGGAAGAAGACGTTGGCTGGGTGGGTCGGTCTTCGTCTCGCTCGACTGAGCCGGTTGTACAGCGCTGTGTACACTGTCTCCGGATTGGGCTGGAATCTGATACCGTGTTGGAGGCAGAAGCTCGACACCTGAGAAGTGTCCAGCTCCGGTAAGCGTGCCACACTCCTGCAACGCATGTTGAAATGTTCGCGGGCGAAAGCTGAGAACGTTCACTGCCGATGGCATCTCAAAACTGCCCTCCATCGCTCGCATGTGAGTGCGATATACCCGCACTCCACCCCGTCTGCTCGCCACGAAGCTGCAGCGTCGCACCCCGCCGCGTCGCGACCGGTGCCTGTCCCAGCTCTCGCGCAAGAGTCGACCACCGTTACCCGCTCAAGAGTCGACCACCGATACCCGCTCAAGAGTCGACCACCGTTACCCGCCAAGCGTGGCGGCGTCGAGATGAAGCACTTCCTCGCGCACAGTCCTTCGACCTATTGTTGTCTTCATCGCCATCCTCTTCGTCCTCTTCCTCTGTAGACCCCACACTCTTCATTTCCGTGGCCGCCCGCTTCCTACGAGGCATTTCATCGCCCAAGTTCCTGGGATCTCGACCATAGGGTTAGCGTCAGTTTCAATTGTGAGGCAAATCCTCACATTTCAGGGGATTAGTTTCCGTTGCAGATTTAGACCGACGGTCTAAATCTGCAAACCGGACTTGGCCGGAAAAAAAAAAATGTTCAAAAAACGGTGTCCAAAGTAAATATAGGCGGGGGGTGTGGTGTTTGTAGCGGAAGGCTGCTGAGCCTCCGCTGCTGAGACCCAGCCGCTTGGCACCATAGTTCTCTCTTCCAGCGTCGCTTTCAGCTGCTGGGTTGCTGGCGGGGACTGGTCATGCTCTGATGTGGTCTCTCCAGGGGTTAAGGGCATCGAACACAAGATGTTTGATATCTCACCAGATAGTGAACTTCCAAGCCGTCGAAGACACCGGCTGCTTCTTGCTCGGCCCGGACAACGGATAATCTGGCCGTCATGCCAGTCCCTCGAAGGCGTCTTCACCTTCTCCAGTGTCTTCGTCCGATACGATGGAGCTTGCACACGAGCACTGCAAACACCATCTTCCCGTGATGGCAGGTTAGTCATTTCTTGGGTTGCTATGGTGAGATTTCGGGTTTTGTAAATATTAAGGGCAGAGTCTCATAATATTTACAATCATAGGGTTAGCGTCAGTTTCAATTGTGAGGCAAATCCTCACATTTTGGAGAAAAAAAAAGGAGCCCAGCACGAGCTGCTGTTGTTGACAACAAAAAATCTGGGGAGGAAACGGGTGTCACATCCTCTAGTCCACCTTGGAAAACGGAAAAATCCAAAAGCAATATGCGTTTTTTTCCGGGAACTCTGGGGGCCAGTCCCGTGGTGTATGGGTCAAACTGGGTCCAAGGCCTAGCTAAAGTCTCATCATCAGGAGGGCAGTCATAAATACGTCTCCAAAAACATACCCAAAAAAAAATTGCCGCTGCACGGGGCCAAAAAACTACCCCCCTCTCAAAAGTGTATCCATAATATTCTCCTCCTTGGTGAGCGTGAGCGGTTGTGTGATGGAGCGAGAGGCCCTGTTTCACAGTATATCATTAGTCGGTTAATATTAATCTTCTAAGACTAGCGTCTTATACGACAAAAAAAATTGCCGCTGCGCGGGGCCTGAGTCAACAATATTAAGCCAAACCCGTTCTTATACAAGACGGGGAGGACACGATCTGAAACACAGGCGTCCTCAGTGAAGCACCCTGGTGCAGTCGGTCGGGGGTCCAACCCACTGCACCACGGTGCAACAGCGAACAGAGGCTTTTCTTCCGCGCAAACTGCGCTTTTTCTGAAGAGCTTCTAGCCGAACCCCTGTATTTACATATGTGCCCAATATAGCTTTCCCACCAGAAAATGGCTGTCCCTCACATTATTTTCAGGTTGTACACGATTTTGAGGGTCACGCTAATACCCTGTATACAATGCTCAGAATATTTAAAAAAGAAATGAAAATATTAAGCGAGGGGGGGGGTTAGTGTTTTTTGTAGTGTTGTTTGGGCTAAAGCCTCCTAGACTTTTTCTTCGCTCGAAATTGCCACCGGGATAGCTAAGTGAACGGCACAAGACTTCTGTGCTGGAAGTCCCGGTTCGACCCCCGCCAAGGACCTTTTTTGGTTCAAAATTGTTTTTGGCTTCTGGGTGGGCTTAAGGTACCAGATAAAGCCTGCTACACGGGAGCCAAGCTTCACGTGTTCGGCGGTACTGCAGAGCCACGGGCCTACGGGTCAAGTGGCTACCGATTTCCCAGACTAAAGCATCAAGGCTTGGCGCACCTTGGGGCTTCGCGCTCGTGCTGAACACAAGCTCGTCGAGACGGTCAGCCGCAGGGCAGAGCGGACGGGGTTGTGGCACTGTGCTGCCTCCGACTCAAGCTTTGCAAGCTGTGGTTGACCGTCATGTTCCTGGACCAGGAGCGGCCTTTCTATTTTTTTCTTTTTCTTTTTCTTCTTTCTTCTTCTTGGCTTCTGGGCCAGTAGTACCTGAAGCTTTGCTTGCGTGCACTACGAATGCGTTTGATGTTTGCGCTTTGCGCCGCACGTGGACTGGCAATGAAGAGCTTTTCTCGAGTTTCATGTTTTATGTGTCATGCGGAGAATGCCAGCAAGAAATCTTGGATACTGGACCACGTTCGAAAATGATATTGGTCATCGCGACCAATCGTGCTGTACACCGACACACACGTTTTGACGCCCGATTTGCTGTGTATGTAAGCGAAGACATACAGCCCAGTTGTCAGGAGAAAGAGATAAAGAGTAGCCGGATTGAAAGATGCCCCTTGATGAGAGCAAGGTGGTGCGACACGGCATAAAGCACGCTGGTCAAGCAGCCGAAAGAAAAGGTAGCGAAACACAGAATCGAGCCCCTTCTGCAGAGGGAGCAACAGGAATTGCGGACGGTTCAGGGTTGCGAGGCCGGCCTTCTGTCTGGAAGTTCTATTCGAGGGCGAACGAAGGGGTTTCCGGCACACGGACGCGACAAAACTGATCGGAAAATGGTCCCGACAATCTCCGGCAGCAGAGCGAGGACGAGATCTCTCACCCGGCTATACTTGCCAAGTAATATGAAACGTCTACCATTTCTGTCGTTGGCTCAAAGACTCGTGCCCACAAACGCCAGGGTCTGGTTTGATTGTCTTCGCAACGAACGTGACGAACGTAACGGCTTGGCAGTGAGTCGCTGGTGCAGATACTACCGCGAGCATGCGGTGTTCCTTGTCTGTTCTACGAACGGTCCCTGTGGATCGCGTACTGCGGGAAACCCGCGACTTACATCGGGCATGCACATGCCAAGGAGCAACACGAGGTCAGGGCAGGAGATCGCATTCTCGCGAGACATTATTTCTGCCCACCGTATGGGCACAATCACTTGGGAAGGATAGAAAAAGGGAGGGGGGAGAATAATTGGAAGGTTTGCCTCGAGACGCAAGCAGGCCATTGCCAACGCGAATCAGACAGGTCAGCTGCCACACGCGCACAAGGCAAGATCAGCACTGCGGCCGTACCGCGTAACCGGCACGGCAAACCCATTTCCCGAATGGAACAAGTTTGCCCAAACATGGCGCTGGGGCAGGAAGAAATCCGGGAATCGCCTCGAGCCAAGATCACACGTACGGGGTGTGAGTATGATCTTTTCCGGAGGGGGCAAAGCAGAAATCTGCCTGCAGAAACTTCCTTGCTTCGGTTTTGAGCGTTTTCACCCCAGCTGAAGCATGCGACTTTTCCTCGCTGAAGGTCCTTTCGTGCTTAAACAGGGAAAGAAGGCCCAACCACGAGGCCTAATCATGGTTGGGATCTAGACAGTCGGCCGCTTTCGAAAGGCAGTCCGATCGTCCTAGATCGCGCTGCTACTTAAAGCAGACCCGGGCTGGCAGGAGCAACTTTAATGAGAGACTCGTAGTAGCTGGGACCGAGTTTTCGGCCACCCACTTGCTAGTGTGGCCTGCGGCAACGGTATTCAGAAACAGCATTTTGCCGTTGCGTTCACTCCCCGCCACCGCGCGCAAGGAAGGTGGGCAGCTTGGTCGGGGAACGCGTAAAACGGGGCTCGAACGAGAAGTATTGCTTAACACCTCTTCGCCGCTTTCCGTGGGTGAGTGGTTTGTCTGCGCTACTGAGCCAAGGTAACCCCCAAAACGAGCCTAGAGGAGCCTTCTTGCGCAGGCTGGCGTTTGAATAAAAGCCCGGCGTTGGTACTTTAAAAAAGAGGCCGACGTTTGTAATAGAAAAAGGGCCGGCGTTGATGTCAACTGCAGCACGAATTTTGGGGTGAAAGTTCGCTTGGAGGCTCAGGAAGCGAATTAGTCGGTAAAATCAGAACGCCTTCAAAAACGGCCCAGGTCTCGTGCAGTACTGCGCGTCCACAATACCCGCAGGGTATGCTAGATTCGGCTGGGTACCACATGGTTTGGTACTCCATGCCTGGGTTCGCCGACTGTGATCAACGAATGCGTGCATGTGCACTGACGCACGAGTACCTGAACGCGCGTGTTAACCATTGACGTACGGGACAACGCTGGAGGGGCTGGGGTTCGGATGAGGAAGGGAAAATAGGGGTAGGCGAATGGGCAGTGAGCTTACCCGTCTTTACTCTGGCATTTCATTGAGAAGAAGTAGAAGATCACGACGAGCGGGGCTATGATAAGTATCGCATCTGCGCGGTGGGATGACGGGGGAGGCGAGTGGATAAGGACGGGGAAGGTGAACTTACCACGCTTCGGCAGCAACCATCGCTCTGTTCATTCCTCTGTCTTCTGTCTTGGGAGAAGAAGGGGTTACTTTGTAGCGGGTGCCGGTGTAGCGGTTTTCATAGCAGCCTGTGCGGCATCCGCCTTCTGAATGTCTCGCTCAATCTGCAGTGTTTGGGGAAGCTGACAAGAGGGAACAACGAGATACCATGCAGGGTCAAAACCTTGTGTCTTTTTGGAAATGGCCAAAATTTTGTTTCCAGAAAAAAAATGGGTTTTTTGAATTTTAAAATTTTGGAACAAACTCTGCGGTAATTTTTGAGGAAGTTGAGCAATTTCTTTTTTTTCCAAAAATTTTTTTTGGGGGGCCATCGGCCCCGCGGGAGCGTTTTAAAAAGACACAAGGTTTCGACCCTGCATGATACACGGTTACTCGCCGGTGTTGGATGTTGAACCCCAGAACTCAACCCGGTTGCTGTGCACAACGTATGGAGATCTGCTGTATGTAGAGGCTTTAGCACGGCGTGTATGACAGTATACTGACTACCAGAGTGTCCACAGTCATTGACGTTGCTCTCTATTATTAGGCATACCTGTGCCCGAACGTCCTTCGCCCCGGAAGACGCATATTTGAAGGCACGCTGCAAGTCGTAGAGAAGGTCGTTGACGTCTTCGATCCCGACAGACAGACGGATCAGATCAGGTGGCAATGTTCTGATAGGTTTTTAGAGTGTGAGGTGTTTCTTTGTCTCCGACTAGCGAGTCATCCGAAGACGGACGCGGCAAGACGGACGAAGATGAGGTCAGGCTGGTGTGATGTCCAGCTCATTCTTGGAATGTTGCTTTCGCGCCGCGTGCTTTTTGTTGTAACCTCCCGCTGGCAGTGTTGCCGAAGCAGTTGCTCGAGGGTCCTCGAACCTTCTTGGCACATTTCGCGTCCTCTGCTTTCTCGCGGAGACAGTCGGCACCGGTGACATCAGCTGGGCTCGCTTCCGCCCTTTCCTAGGCCGTGCTCTAAGTTCGCTCGCTGGCGGGCTTCCGACGTTCTGTTGCGGGAGCTTCTTCGATGGCTCGGTCAGAGCGGGCTTCTTCTTCTTCTTGGCTGCCTTCGGGATGCCTGGCACGTCCTCTCCCTTCGTGGCGGTGTGTTCTTTGCTGTCGGTGTCTGTCGACCGACCTTCTGAAGCTTTGTTGGCTTCGGCCTGGGGGGGCTGGCAGCCCTTCAGCAGCAGGCTGCGGGGGCAGTCACATGGGCCGCGGTCGTGTTCCCGGCGGCCATGGTGGCGGCCGGCCTTGCAGCAGATCGTCGGCATGTTGCATTCCGCGCACCTAGTCGTGCGGTGCTTGTCGCATGACCGCCATGGAGGCCGTAGTCGTCAGCGTGGTGGTGTCGGCAGTGTGCCTCCACTCGGACCGTGGTGGTACAGAGTGCGCGGCAGACGGAGCTGCGGTGCCGCATTCCACGGCAGAGGCTAACAAAAGAGGCGCATGTGCAGATTTCGAGCAGGTAACTCGACACGCGCGCCGCAACTCATAATGAACGCTACAAAAACAAAAGAACAGGATACCTCTTCTCTGCTGGAATCGAGGCGTGCGAGAGGAGGCACGGCATCTCGATGACCGAGTTGCAGGAGCCAAAGGATACCGTGATTTTAACGAGGCGGCAGGCGTCGACAACGCGCTGCGACAGCCGCGTGTCACCTGTTTCAAAGGACAGGACGGAGCCGCCCCCCCGGGCTTGCTTGCAGTGGAGGTCGTACGAAGCTTTGGATTGGGATAATGGCGATGATTCGGCTTCGTCAAAGAGTCCGGCGTAGTGCAGGCGCGTGACTTGCGGAACGGTTGAAAGGTACTTTGCAATCTGCATCGCGTTGTATTGCTGCCTCTCGATACGGACGGCAAGTGTCTTGAGCCCGCGCAGCACCAGCCAAGAGTCGAACGGAGCCAAAGCGGTGCCCTCCGCGTTCTGGAGGAAACCGACTCTTCGGGCCAAGTCCTCCGTCTTCACGCACACAACGCCGACCATCGTGTCCGAGTGTCCGTTCAAAAATTTCGTGCCGCTGTGCATGGCGATGTCGGCACCGAGAGTCAAAGGCTGCCACAAGTACGGGGACATCATCGTGCTGTCGACACTCACCAAGATATCGTGCTTATGCGCCATCTCTGCCAAGCCACTAAGGTCCGTAATTCTCATGAGCGGGTTCGACGGACTCTCGATGTGGATCATCTTCGTGACTCCCGGTGAGATCGCGGTCTTCAAAACGTTCAGGTCTGTTGTGTCCACAAACTTCAGCTTGATACCAAACCGGTTGCACACCTGCGTCAGTAGACGGTGCATGCCACCGTACAAATCGGAGCATGCGATAATTTCGTCTCCGGAGCTGAACAGCTGTGTGATTGTCGTCAAAGCGCCCATGCCCGTGGAAAAGGCAAAGGCACTGTGCGCCCGCTCAAGTTTGGCAATGAGGACTTCAAGGGCGGTTCGGGTCGGGTTTCCGGACCTTGTATAGTCGTACGGCCCGAACTGTTCGATGCTAGGTTGAACGAACGTCGCCGTTTGGTAAATGGGCATTGAGCTCGGGTGGTACGGGTCATTAGGGCAGCCGTCGAAGATAACAACTTGGGTTGCAGGGTGTAGGGCTGCCTGCTTTTTGTGGAAGTGCGGTCGCTCGGGGTGCGTGGGCAGGCCGGATGCGTCGAACGAAGACACACTGCCCATTTTCTCGAAGTTGTGCGGCTCGCAGACGTTGCCAGACTGGTCCAACCAGTCCGGGATAGCATATTGCCAGCTCTCGTCGGCCAGGTGGTCGGCTACGGATATCTCGTTGTTCGTCGTCTTCCCGACTTCCTCCAGCAGGCTGGTCAGCCGGCAATTCCGGAACTCCAACATGTCCCGCTCTGACTCGAGCTCCTTCATCTGCTTCTCGAGCTCGCTGACTCTCCCACGCAGTACTTTGTTTTCCTCTTCCATCGTGTCCCAGAGGATGCACTTCTCTCTTCTGCAATGGTTCGTTTCTTCCGGATGCCAGTGCTTTCCAGCTCAGTGAAGAGCTGTATTGAACTAATGTTTCATTTCTTCCTGAAGCCGGTGCTCAGTGAAGATATGTACTGAACATGCGCTCACACCGGCTCTTGGGTTTCGGCCAACGACCGCTTTCGGGTCTTAGGCGGCCTGTGCTTGGACAGCTTGTGGATGCGTATTTCGTTGTACCCTCAAAGCTCGGGGCTTTCACATTTTTCGGCATCACTCACAACTTTCCTCGAGACACAAGTGTACCTGCGTCTCAATTCCAAAAGGACCACAGTTAGGTCTGCGACGAACAACTCCAAGCCACAGCTTCCGTACTAGATCGAAGACTCAACACAGTTTGCCGGCATTACGATCCGGCTTTCAATGAGAAAGAGCAGAGCGGCCTTCTTGTGGTATCAGGAGAAAA
The DNA here is from genome assembly GCA_030068145.1 of Diplonema papillatum. NCBI lineage: Eukaryota > Euglenozoa > Diplonemea > Diplonemida > Diplonemidae > Diplonema > Diplonema papillatum. Next base: position 58,025 of record JAPJBO010001038.1, read on the forward strand.
AGGTGAGTTGACACAGGTAGTACAGGTCGGAAGACCTGTGATACACAGAAGTCGACGACACCTCCGGAGAGAAGAGGGAGTCTGTGAAAGTGGAGCTAAATACGCGGTTGTGGCAAGAGCGTTTTCTTCACATTCTTTTCTTTCGCAGATACGGTTGACAGGGCAGATGACGGCCAGTTTCGGTCGGAATCATTGCTGGTATCTGCCAACACCAACACGAGTTCTTCGTGTCGGCCGGGATAGCTGGGGATGTAGGTCGGGTCAGGTGCGCTGCGCAGACAGCGGCTGCTACTCAAATACCGTTGTGTTGTCGCGGTCGCCCGCGATGCTTCGGAATGTACTTGTCGGCACCGGGATGGCGTGGGAGCTTGATTGCAAATAGAACCAGCCCATTTCCGCCTTGATTTTAGTACTTCATGAAGGTGCAACGAGGTCGGGCGCGTCTGCAGGCCACACGAACTGGAACAGTGTCGTGGCGTTGGGAAAGGTCCCAGGACGGCGTTTTTCATGCACGCGCGAACCCCGGTCTCAAGACGGTCTGGGATATGAGGAAGATGAGTGCTCGGTCAACGAAGACGCCAAAAGAGATGTCAGCCCGGGCAAAGGGCGGAGGACTGAAGACAAATGTGTGTGGTGGCGCTGGGGGAGCGGCATGTTCAGAAAGTCACAACAAGACTGCAGCAGCCTGTCGCAGGAATGCACACGGTCGGCGTACTGCCTTCGTACCTCAAGTCCAGGTGCTCCCCTTTTGTGCAAGAAGAACCCTGATTCCAGGCCGGAAGCGACCGTTCGTCTTCTCTCTGGTCCGTCTTTGCCTTCCTGTCGATACCGGCACAAGCTTCCTTGGGGACACACAGAGCGCGGTTGCACCAGTTTGTGGCACGCATTCGCCTCTTCGTCGGAAATGGCAGCCCGCAGGTGCTGTTCTCGACCCGCTAGCGCATCTAAGGCGTATTGCCTGGACTGCTGTTGATGCCGTTTGATTTCGGCATCAGCAGCTGCCAGGACAGTCGAGCGTTGTTCGCTGGCGATCCGTCGGGCATCGAGTCTGGCTTGAGAAGCCGCGTGCGCGCGGGTTCGGAGAGACTGCAGTCCGGTTTCTCGCACAGCAATACTTTCCTCGTGTTCTCTTTGTCGGGCTTCGGTGGTCCCTCTCGACATCACTTTATACAGTGCGGCGGCGAAGGCGTCTTCGTCTTGCTTTCTGAACAGATAACTCATGTCGTCAAGTTCCTGCAAGCGGTCTTGCTCGCGGCCCCAATGCCGCTCTTCCTTCAAATCGATAGCCAGCTGAACCCGGAACAGCGCCTGGTTTCGCTCTCTTTCGACGGCCTTCTTCTTCTGTTCTTCCCTCCTACCTGCCGCCCTGCACTCCAGCCACCGCAGTCGCTCCTCTAGCGCAGCCACTTCTTGTTCATCCGCCCGCTCTACCTCGCCTTTGCACCATGTCACGCCGCGGTCTGCCTGCTCACACTGGCTTAATACATCGATGCTCATCGACCCCCCACGAACCCCCTACGCCTGATTTAGGTTAAAACGTAGTGCTGTCGCTACTATCAAAACGTGCTCCGCGGGGTGGACTGTCGTCAACGGAAACACCAAAGCACCGCCCTCCTCCGGATCGGGGACTTGAGAGCCAATGTTTGAGATTCATCGAAAATCAGGAAACGTAACATGATCGTTAGGCTGAATATGATCGTTAGGCTAATCTTCTTCCCAAACACGCTGTGTCAGCGTTCTCTATTTGTATCGTGTTTACAATGCATTGTTTGTGTGTACGTGTGTAAACCCTGTTTTAAGTGATTTCGCACACGCACGCTGCCATCCGACGCTTTGATAATATAATACACACGCAAGCTTGTTACCAGTAGTAGTCGTAAACCTCCTCCTTTGATCTTTCGCGACTGGCAGTCTTCTCAAGCATTTCCTACAAAGCAGGTGCTTGTACAAAAAGAATAACGTTTCGAGTTTCATGCGGGTACAAGCTCTAGAAAAGGGTCCAGGGTGTACCTGCTAGGAAGAGTCTGCCACACTTGCCATATTTGGGCCGCCAAGTTCACATCCGCATCGCGGGCTTCGTGGTTTTGTGCGGTTGATGGGCTTGGTGGTGGTGGTGCCGTGCGCACGGTGTGCTGCTTTGCGCTGATTGTTAAGTGATTTCTCTTCCTTGGGCTTCCGCAAGCACAACTGGTCGTAGTAGATGGTACACGTTCCAGATGGCACGAACCGGGGATCGGTACTGAAGATCGTGTATCGAGCAAGCTTTTACCCTTATGCTCTACGCGAGATTTCTCTTCCCGCTGAGCTTGCCTTAGGACACCTGCGTTAATGTGTAACAGATGTGCCGCCCGAGCCAAACTCCCCACCTGACTGGTGTCTCCAAACGAGGATTCGCGAGCCCAAGCCCGTTTGTCGCTGGAGCACAGCACCCCAGGACTTCCTCGAGACTGCGTCAAGCGTTCTTCCTATCCTGTTTGGCGTCGAGCACAGTGCCGGTGAAGTTCTTCTACTTCATGCGCTACATCTCCCATTGTACTACTCCGTACTCAACCTTTGCGGGAAATCTCCCACGTCTCAGTTTGGATTCAGGGGGCAGAAGACGTTCTTTGCCGGCTCGCAGAACGAACGAAGGGGAAACCTGGCGCTTTTCTTTGTGGCGGCGTTAATTGTAGCGTTTTTAAATCTGGTGGACAGCCAAATCCGCCAGAATTAGAAACGCGTCCGTCCTGTATAATACGTTGGAAGCGTTTGTGAATCTGCTTTTTCTTCTTCTTCTGTGTTGATAGATGTGTGTCTCTCACAAAGGTCAATGTTGCAATCGTTAGCGGAAAGACAGCGCAACGTGCTTGTTGCAAACGTTCGGAGTCAGAAGGGGAACGGTCTTGCGCACGCAGCGTAAGAACAGTCGCTCTACCAGGCTCCCCACTAGTGACTGAAGCCGTCTTCCCAGAAGCTAAAGAATAAGAAGACTCTCTGTGGGTGGTGACGTACACAATTATTCGCTCACCGAAGACTGTTCTTCGAGAAATAGGAAGTCCGACATGCTTAGAAGAAACCGGAAACCAAGTACGTCGTACGATTCGGCGAAACAACCTGTTTCGCAAGTACGGGCGACTAAGATCATAAGCACTGCGCTCTAATTGTGCGAAGAGATAACCGCGCCGCCGGCGATGCAGATTATCGCCACGGATTCTTTGTATTCTAACCCAAACTAATTGTGTGGAATCCCCCAAAACCACGAAAAGTGATCCACTCCTCTCGCCCGCCTAGAAGATTCTAGAAAGCAGCAGGCAGAGCGGTACAAGTAAGTTTTTCTTCAACGAGGCAGCTACTGGCTCTTTTGCAGAAAAAATTGAACTTTCTTCCGCTCAGACCAAGTTTGGAGTTCATTTTTTGACGTCGTTCGGCGACCTTTGCTGCTCTTAGCATACACCCGGAGATCGTTGGGGATGGCACAGCTCGGAGCTGGATATCAGCCGCAACGCGGAACATACAGCGAGGATGGCAGCGGGCGACAGATTGGAACTCTGTCCGTCAAAGTCTAGCTGACACGTCCCCTCCAAGATCTAAAGCCCCCCCCCTCGTACTATTTAGGCAGTCGTACTATTTAGGTAAATAGCACGAGCGTTGTTTTTTAAAGGTTTTAACCCATGCACTTTTGTCCACTGTGACTGAAAAGTGCGGTTTCAGCGTCACTTAGAATTAGAAAAACGGAAGATTTCGGCGGAAACCCCCCAGTTCAGTTTTTTTAGCGACAACCAAGAAAAATGCGGTTGCATCACTTAGAGTGAGACCTCATGAGGCTCACTCTACATGCCACTGGTTGAATGGTAGTTGAAAAGTGGTTGAATAGTGGTTAAATAGTGGTTAAATAGTGGCTAAATAGTACGAGTCACTCTGAAACTTTGGGGGGTGTACTTTTAGCTTTTTCAGGAATTATCTGATGTTTTTCACCTAAATCGTACGAGGGGGGGGATTGCAAGAACGTGCTTGGAATGGGTATGTGCTCAACACCGTACTGGTCCCGTCTGCGCCGTGTTTCGGTCCTTTAAGCCACGGCGGACCATCATCAGCGCGGAACCTGAGTGTCTGCAGACAGGACTGCTGGTTTGTCAGGCGGCTGTTCGTAGCTCGTCACAGCCAGGACCACCCGTGCTACTAGAGCTCAAGCTAATCCGTCACAGGGAGAAGGCCCCTACAACCGTGTCTGAGCAATCAGTTAAAAAACTCAGGGCACTCGCCCTGATTGTGACTGCGACTCGCTAGGGGGGGGGGGGGGGGGGGGGTGTAGGTCTAATTTAGAGATTCGTGTCGAGTTTGGTGACGCGAATCTAGTGATGCAGCGCCGAATTTAGTGATGCAGGCCGAATTTGGTGACGTCGAACTTAGTGACACCGCGCCGAATTTAATGGTGGAGGGCCGAATTTAGTGATGAAAGGCCTAATTTAGTGATAAAACGCCGAATTTAGTGATGCAGCGCCGAATTTAGTGATGCAGCGTCGAATTTGGTGACGTCGAATTTTGCCGAATTTAGTGATAAAACGCCGAATTTAGTGACACAACGCCGAATTTAGTGACGCAGCGCCGAATTTAGTGACGCAGGTCGAATTTAGTGATGCAGCGTCGAATTTAGTGATGAAAGGTCGAATTTGGTGACGCCGAATTTGGTGACACAGCGCCGAATTTGGTGACGCTGAACCCTCGAATTTAGTGATGCAGCGTCGAATTTAGTGATGCAAGGTCGAATTTAGTGATGCAAGGTCGCATTTGTTGCAGATTATTTTTCATATGCGGGTTTGCGGGTCTGGGTATGCGGGTTGGCGGCTGGGTATGCGCAACATAACCCCACAAGTTGTACCAAAAAACCCAGAGTCTTGAACCAATCATTCCCCCACGATCTGTAAATCCGGCCCTGTGTCACCAAATTCGACACCCTCCGTCACCAAATTCGATTTTGCGTCACCAAATTCGACCAAATTCGACACCTTTCGTCACCAAATTCGACTCTGCATCACTAAATTCGATGACTTTGGCATTTCATACCCAAAATCGACGTCACCAAATTCGACTCGCCATCACTAAATTCGGCTCTGCATCACTAAATTCGGCGTTTTATCACTAAATTCGGCCCTCCGTCACTAAATTCGGCCATGCGTCACCAAATTAGACGTCACCAAATTCGGCGCTGTGTCACTAAATTCGGCGTTGTGTCACTAAATTCGGCGCTGCGTCACTAAATTCGGCGTTGCATCACTAAATTCGGCGTCACCAAATTCGACCCGAATCTCTAAATGAGACTGACCCGGGGGGGTAGGGGGGGGCAAACTCTGTTTTCTTCGCCACTTAGCCTTTTTCTCGCGTTATGGTGAATTTTAGGGCAATCTTTGAAAACCAACTGCATTTTTTCGGTACATGATGACTTTGTGGGGGGTGTTTGGCAGTCTGTGGTGCATAATTGTGCCCTCTTGTGCCTTTTTGAGGCATTTTCAGCCCCTTATAGGCCTCGGTCGCTCGGGGGGTCACAAGTTGTCGTGTGCAGCACCTGTGGTCCTGATCTTGTCGAAAACACCCGAATCTGGTTCTAATCCACAGCAGTGCCCTCACCGGTGACTGGCGGGTGCGAAAAGTTGGAAAAACAGGCCAAAACCACCAGTTTTATGGCCAGATTCACTAAATAGCCCGCCAGATTCACTGAATAGCCGGTCGGATTCACTAAATAGCTGGTCAGATTCACTAAATAGCTGCTAAATAGCCGGTCGGATTCACTAAATAGCTGGTCAGAATCACTACATAGATGGTCAGACTTACTGAATTTCCAGAAAAATGACAGAATTTCCGCTTCACCACCCTGAAATGCAGATATACAGACGAAATGCCACTAGAAACAATGAACCGGTGTCTGAAGTGCGGTCATTTGTCCACCAGACAGGTGAAGGGTGCAAGAGCTGGAGTAAACGGGATAGGAGGGATGGACGTACACTCGGGTGCGTAAGGCGAACCCGCGACACCTCGCACACCTTCGCAGCCGATTGCGACCGACGACGACACGCCTTTGTCAGCCCATCGAGCTGCCCAACACCGCCACTCCCGACGCAATCAAGTGATCCCTCAGACATTGTGCAAACACGAGTGCCCAGCACACACACACCCAGTCACTCCTGATAGATTCAGAAACCAAGGTGCATGGCCAGGAGGGCAGGAACGTGGTCAGGAGTGCAGAACCGCGGTCAGGAGCGGTGTTCAGGAGCACTGAACCGTGGTCAGAAGCGCAGGAACAAGCGCAGAACTGCAGGAACAAGGTGCTATCTGAGACGAGCAGCTATTTAGTAAGTGGCGAGGTCCAAAACCATGAAAATTGGGTTTCACCTATCTTTTCCTCCTCAGTCGAAAACTAGGCCGGAAAATGAAATTCCTGTCCCCAGAGGACCCTTCAGGGCCCCCATGCATGGGTGCATGCTGCCGGCTTACCTCAGTTTCATTTTTGTCGAAAAAAGTTTGCCCCCCCCTAGGGCAGTGCTGGCTGCAAACGGCTGCAAACGCGTTTGCACCGATTCTGCAAACGGCAAACGTTTGCAGTGCAAACGTTGCAAACGTTTGCAAACGTCATTACCGTTTTACAGGGCGTATACGGTGGGAGAGTCTTGGCGGTGTTCCTGTTGTTGTAGTTCAGCCGCACGAGGGAATCTGCTATTTTTATCCCCATGCTGCTTCGCTTGTTGTCCTTCACTGCGTCATACACCGACCACCCTGGGCTGGCCAATAATATTTTTCTTGGCTACCGCCTGCAATGGCAGCCACTTGGTGCCAAATGCGTGCCACCAGATCTCCCCGAGCCACTTGTTTGCTGCTTTCAAACCTAGTCCCTCTCGTACGGTGAGGCAGTCGGAGTGCTCAGCCAATGCACAGAGCTGGTCGTGTAGTCCGGAAAGAAGCGAGGACCTTCGCAATCCCTCTGTCGCGTTGGTGTAGATCTCCGTTTTCCACTGCGGGCTGAGAGCGGCGGCGGCTTCGTGGAGGGGACGCCGGTAATAAATCCTCCACAGCAGAAGTCCGACTAAGGGTCCCACAGAAACAAAGCCTTTTCCTTTGCGGTTTGTCGACATCCCACTGTCACTGCTGCCACTCACGACAGCATAAATGTCACTTGCCCACGTCTATATCGCTCGCATGTGTCTATCCATTGCTAGCCTTGCACTGCACCGTTGCCGTTTGCAAACGTTTGCAAACGGCATCTGCCAGATCTGCAAACGCAAACGCAAACGTTTGCGCAAACGTTTGCACGTTTGCAGCCAGCACTGTCCTATATATCACCCATTCCACGAAAAAGTGTCACAGATTTTCCGTCTGAAAAGCAGCCCGTTTTGGGTCAAAATTTTGGAATTTTTGGGAAATTTTTTTTGGGATGGAAAGAGCTATCCCTGGCGATTATGGGCAAGCAATCAGCTCGCGTGGCGACCAAAATCTGGCGTGCAGATGGACAAAAGGTCGGTTTTTGGGCTGTTTCAAAAACCCAAAAAAACGATTTCCGGCGGGAATCGAACCACCGACCCTCAAACCCCTGTGTGGGTGTGGTAACCTCTGGACCATGGGCTAAAAAAACGGCGGAAATTCTTTTTGTTCACTACCGAGTGAGAATTTTTGGACTCATTTTGAGTTCTTCGCAAACCGGGCGAAATAAGCTCTGAGAGAGCAGAAATACCGTCCTGGGACACTGGAAACGAGTAAATGACGATCTCGCACTTTCCGATAAGAATTCCAACTGAGCAGGCGCTAAAAGCGAATTTTGGCCCGAGGTTTGGCAACATAGCCTAACGGTTACCGCACCCTCCTGGGCCCCTGTAGGCCATGGTTCGATTCCCCCGGTCCGATTTTTTTTTTTTGCGATTTTTCGGTGTGAAAAGCAGCCGTCTGGAAATTATTTTCGAGGTCTTTTTGGGAAATCTTTTGGTTTTCGAGTAGTTCTGGGATGCGCGATTATGGGCAAGCTGCCAGCTAGCCCAGCGATCAAAATCTGACCCCCTCCTGGATGCAGAGAGAAAAAAAACCGATCTCCAGGACCCCATTTTTTCGGGTGCCGACCTCCATTTCCGGGGGGGGGGTCGGTCAAAATTTTTATCCGACCAAATATTCGGAAAGCCCTGTCCTCAACGGATTCAAACGTGTCCTCAAAATCTCGAAACCGACCATTTTCGGACCTGCAGATGGAAATTTTCGGCAGAAATCCGAAAAAAGCCGAAATCTGTGACACTTTTTCGTGGAATGGGTGATATACGGGGTGTGATCGTAGTGTAAATCTTGTCTATTTTATTATTTTTACGATTTTTCCGAGTCAAGAGGTTGGTAAATTGAAATTCTCAATTTAGCTCTCTAGCGAGCTATCCCACTTTTCTGGGGCAGGCCGTGGGGTACCCCCACCCCGGACATCTCTACCGTTTTTTTTGGCATTTTTGAGAATTCAAAATTCGTCGAAAAAATTTCTCACGGCGGACAACGGCGTGGCACAGTCGTCAGCTGACGACGTTCCTTACCTACGGGTGGGAGGTTCGGTTCCCGCCGGTGGACTTTTTTCCGGGTCTGCACTCAGCATCAAAGGTTCACCAGCGGCGGTCCGGAGGGGCCCTCCCCCCTGGATAAGGGCCCCCAACTTGCCATCATCAAGGTTTTCCGGGGGGGAAAATCTTAGTTTCGTGTTCAGGCGCTACTTGCCTCTAAGTGTTTGATGCTAGCATCAAGTCTTCTTCGCGGAATGCAGAGTCTTTTTTTCTTCTTTTTTCCCGTTTTCTGTTTTTTTCTGTTCTTTCTTTCGTTGTCGACAATTTCTTTTTCTCCTTTTACTTTTCCTTTTAATTTTAATTTTCTTTACCATGGTATTTTTGGACTTTCTGGTGCCGTAGAGTAGTTCTTCTTTCTCTATGCCGCCCACGTCGATGTTCGTTTAGCGGGTTCGGGTTTTCACAAACGCCGAACTGGACAAAAAGGTTCGGGTTTGCACCAACGCCGGACCTGGGCAAAAGGTGCGGATTTGCACCAACGCCAGGCTGAGCAAAACAATTCGGGTTGGACAAACCGGACCGGCAAGAAGCTTCGGGTTTGCACAAAAACGCTGGACTGGACAAGAAGGTTCGGGTTTGCACAAACGCCGGACTGGACAAAAAGGTTCGGGTTTGCACAAACGCCGGACTGGGCAAAAAGGTTCGGGTTTGCACAAACGCCGGACTGGACAAAAAGGTTCGGGTTTGCACAAACGCCGGACTGGACAAAAAGGTTCGGGTTTGCACAAACGCCGGACTGGGCAAAAAGGTTCGGGTTTGCGCAAACGCCGGACTGGACAAAAAGGTTCGGGTTTGCACAAACGCCGGACTGGGCAAAAAGGTTCGGGTTTGCACAAACGCCGGACTGGACAAAAAGGTTCGGGTTTGCACAAACGCCGGACTGGGCAAAAAGGTTCGGGTTTGCGCAAACGCCGGACTGGACAAAAAGGTTCGGGTTTGCACAAACGCCGGACTGGACAAAAAGGTTCGGGTTTGCGCAAACGCCGGACTGGGTTTGCGCAAACGCCGGACTGGGCAAAAAGGTTCGGGTTTGCACAAACGCCGGACTGGACAAAAAGGTTCGGGTTTGCACAAACGCCGGACTGGGCAAAAAGGTTCGGGTTTGCGCAAACGCCGGACTGGACAAAAAGGTTCGGGTTTGCACAAACGCCGGACTGGACAAAAAGGTTCGGGTTTGCACAAACGCCGGACTGGGCAAAAAGGTTCGGGTTTGCACAAACGCCGGACTGGACAAAAAGGTTCGGGTTTGCACAAACGCCGGACTGGCAAAAAGGTTCGGGTTTGCACAAACGCCGGACTGGACAAAAAGGTTCGGGTTTGCACAAACGCCGGACTGGACAAAAAGGTTCGGGTTTGCGCAAACGCCGGACTGGACAAAAAGGTTCGGGTTTGCACAAACGCCGGACTGGACAAAAAGGTTCGGGTTTGCACAAACGCCGGACTGGACAAAAAGGTTCGGGTTTGCGCAAACGCCGGACTGGGTTTGCGCAAACGCCGGACTGGGCAAAAAGGTTCGGGTTTGCACAAACACCGGACTGGACAAAAAGGTTCGGGTTTGCACAAACGCTGGACTGGGCAAAAAGGTTCGGGTTTGCGCAAACGCCGGACTGGACAAAAAGGTTCGGGTTTGCACAAACGCCGGACTGGACAAAAAGGTTCGGGTTTGCACAAACGCCGGCCTGGGCAAAAAGGTTCGGGTTTGCACAAACGCCGGCCTGGACAAAAAGGTTCGGGTTTGCACAAACGCCGGACTGGGCAAAAAGGTTCGGGTTTGCGCAAACGCCGGACTGAGCAAAAGGTTACCTCTAGACTCGCTAAGGGTGGTCCTAACACCCATGTACTTCATCGTTTTTGGCCCCTTGCGGGTGTTGTTCAGCCTCAAAATCGGTACAGATGAGGTTATCGAGGGCGTGTGAGCCAGAAGCTGATCAGAAAGTCACCCAGAAGACGGAAAGCATGGTGAAAAATGGAGATTTCGCCCACCTCGCCAAGACGTCCCAAATCAGCCGACTTCCAGAATTTCTACAAAGAGAGTCCCAAATCGGGAGGAAAAATCAGTATAGAGAAAATTTTGGAGCTTTTCTGGGTACAAATGACTGCATCCTGAGTCATTCCTGTCACAGTCTGACCCTTCTGCCGTCTCTTCCGGCTGTTTTTTGGTGTTTGGATGCCCCTGGACCAAACCCGGACCAACCCGGACCATACCCGGACCAACCCGGACCAATCCGGACCAGACCCGAACTAGACCCGGTTCTGGGTCAAATGCTGCTGAAAACCCCACGGAGCACTCTATGAAGCCTAAGTTGCCGAATTTACACTAACCAGGAACAATCAACAACAGCGAGCACTGGACGAGAGGTGGGTGGACTCTGGGCCAGGAAGGTGGACACCAAGGAAAATTCTGAACCAGGGAAGGTGGATTCTGGACCAGGGAGGGTGCATTCCGTACCAGGGAGGGTGGATTCTGGTCCAGGGAGGGTGGCTCCTGGACCAGGGAGGGTAGATTCTGGACCAGGGAGGGTGGATGGATCTGGCCCACAGAGGGTGGTTTCTGGACCCGGAAGACGGGGATCTGAACCGCAGAGGTTGCAATAAGGGCCAGGGAGGTGTATTATGGACCACAAAGGCGAATTCTGGATCATGCATGGCAGATTCTGGTTGACGAAAGGATATTTAGCTCTTTGCCAACACAGACAGATCCCTCATTTTTGCACTTCTGGCCTAGGGCAGTGAAGCTGGTAAACGTTGAGTAAACGCGTTTACTCCAAAATGAGTAAACGTAAACGTTTATAAACGGTAAACGTTTACGTTTACGCGCGGTAAACGTTTACTCGCCTACAGAGCACGGTTAGACCATACTTGGCCTCCTGGCGCAGCCCACGTTCCATCAGGCTGTCCATCTCTTTTATGGCGGCGTCAAGCATCACCCCACCGAGTTCTTCGGGCGTTGGGGAGGTGTACTCATCGTGTGCTGATAGCCCGCACAGGACCGAAACCATGGTCAGGAACGAACGACCAGTAGCCTTGTTAAACCCGATGGCTTCTTCATAGAAGAAGTCCCTGATGGCTTCGTGGGTCCACTACAGTGGTAGGAATGGCACCATATTCAGCTGCTTCGTCTTGGCTTTCTCGTTTTTCTTCTGCTGCCTTCAGCTTGACGACGAAGGCGGGTCACCATGGGATCTTTTGGGGCGCAACCGCCAATGCCGCTGCCTTGGCCGAGCAGGTGCTCAGCAGAGGCGGTGGAGAAGGCCTTATTGCAGAACTTGCAGGTTACCTTGCGCATCTTCGATCCGGGTACTTCCGTGAATGTCACCCCCTCCCAGGCGTCTACTTTGCGCTTGTTCGCCATTTGTGACGAAAGGTCCGTCTGGATATTTTAGCGATATTTTACTTAGTTGCCCCTCTTCCTTGATAGATTGCGTTTCCAGTGGATGCCGCCCTTGATACAGTAAACGCCCACAACGTTTACTCAACGTTTACTCAACGTTTACTCCAAAATGAGTAAACGTAAACGTTTATAAACGGTAAACGTTTACCGTTTACCTGGAACACTGCCCTAGGGGGGAAAATCTTAGTTTAATGTTTAGGCCCTAGGGGGGGAAAATCTTAGTTTAGTGTTTAGGCAGAGCACTGCCTCTCATGCATGGTTGATGCTAGCATCAAGTCTTCTTCGAGGAAGATGTCGTCTAGGAAAGGGATGCAAAATAGAAAATAGAAAGTTGTAAAGAGGGGAGTGTACGGCTCCCAAAGTGGGGAATGAAACCTTGAGGCCCTGTATTTTTTTCACCGCGGTGTTGTGTGCACCTCGTTCTTCGTCTCATGTTTCGCTCTTGAACGCAGACCAATCCAAAGTCAGAGCTCATCAGTGGGTCCTTTGGATGGGGATTTTCAGTCCTGTTCCGGTGCGAGCACAACTTGGTTTCATGTGTTTTCCTTCCTTCATTCGTTTTTTTAAAAAAAGGAGGGTTTTGGACAGGGGTTTATACGGGGCTTCGAAAAAATCCTGAGTTCCGGTCTGGGCTTGTTTTTTTTTTTGCTGCAACTGCATGCTGTATGCCACCTTTGCCTCGTTTTGATCAGCTTCATCAAACTGAACAGTCTTTCAACTGATGCCGTTCCGAGAGGTGTCGAAAGGTTTTGAGCTCCTCGAGAACAGATCTGTGCTCGTCGTCGGCTCGGGGAAAAACCTCATTCCTGAAATCTGCAATGAAGCGGGCATTGAGAAAGGGAGGAGAACGTGCGGATCTGCCTTCCTGGGTTGGTCGGACCTTTTCCTCGCCGTAATGGGCGACAAGAATATCAACAAGTCTGACCGCCTCAGGTTGGTTTCCAGCCACAGGCCCACTCAGGTCAAAAAGGCTGAATCCCTCCATGACACCCAGGTTGCTCTTCAAACCCGAACGAAGGTCAGAGATTAGCCCGTTAACGTAGGGCGTGGCCACTTCGGCATGATAGGCCTGGACTGTCTGGGGTGTCACGCGGGTAAAGCCTGCTAAACCTTCAGTTGCGCGGTTTATCACGACATCGCAAAGGAAGTAGGTCGGGTGATTTTCGTGCAGGAAGTCGTGCAGGGAGTTGGCCTTCTCAACTTCTGAGTACGACTCCTTTGTCCACCGCTCGTACTCCGTGTTTGTCCCCTCTTTCGGGACGTTGGTCTGCCGTCCTGTTTGCCGAGATGCGAGCCCGAACATGCTTGCGATGTCCCGGGGAATCCCCTCCTTCTTTGGATCCACACGCTGTAGCTTCTTTGGTGGCATACTGGCCCTCCCGTTACCGCTCCCACCCGGTAAGCCCCAACCCGAACGCTATGTGGCTTTTTTTTTTTTTTCCCCCAGACCGGAAGAATTTGAGTTCCGGTCTCTCAGACCGCTAAACTAAGCCCGTATAATCCCCTGGTTTTGGATGGGATTGTGGCTCGTAACCAACCGCCACGGGGCACTACTTTCAAGGGTTGAAAGTGTTCAAGCTCTCTCCAGGGAAACGATGTAGCCGTTTGTTGTAAACTTGACAGCACATTCTTCCCATGAGAGAAGGGACACTTGCACACCCAGTCGTCGTTTTCTCGCAGCACGGTGTAGTAGTGTCCAGCTTGCACTTTCCCTGTGTGGACGATGAAGCCAGTTACTCTGTAAGTGTCTTCCCCGATCGTAGGGGGGGGGGGGGGGGGGGGGATTTACAACTTGTTGGTTATGAGCTGTTCGATCTGGACGTGAAGTGTAGGCGTGGGGGGGGGGGGGGGGGGGTTGATGAAAAGCTATCAACTATGAGCTACGTGTGGCGAATGGGCTGGACGAGCGTGAAAGTCCAATCAGTACCAGGCGTTGCGCGGCAACCGTTGGGAGGGGGAACGCCGCCCATACCGGACGCAAGGGCAAGCATTTGGCCGTTCCCATCGAACACGAGCTTGTGCCGCTCGCGTGTGTTGTACGTTGTAGATGTTCCATCCGGATGGGCCACGGTCGAGGTGAACGGCTCTTCCTCTGATTGGTGCCAAGTCTCACCATCGTACGAAAAGGCGTACCCAGCAACGATGCGTGTGAAATTCTTCTCGCACAAGGGTTCGTCGCTTGGGTTCCAGTATGCATGGCTGAATATCTTGTAAGCCGCTCGCTGGCTGTCGTACCACAAGAATGGGTCCTCCCACGTGACGTTGTCCTTCGTCACGATAATCCCGTTCATGGTTGACATCGTCCATGGGCCTCTGGATGTCTCCCCTCTATATAGCGTCCAGTTGCTCGAGCCGCTAGCACCAGTTAACAGCATCGAACCGTTCGAGAACATGAAAGGTGCCGGGTTATTTATGGTGGGCAGTCCGGCATTCACGGGAGTCCACGGACCGTAGGGTGACGGGGACTCGTGTAGTAGACTGCTGGTGATGTTTGCGGGGGGGGGTTCGGTTGAATTGTAACCGCAGTATTCAGGTGTTCCGTGGTCTAAACCGTTTCCGATGTGGTACAACAAATAGTTTGGCCTGCCTGTAGAATTATCAACAACCACCATAGGGTTGTGGGTCCAGTGACGCATGGCAACGTCGCTGAACTTGTACGGGCCTGTGATATTTTCTGATACGGCGTGTGCCACACGACTATTCCGCTGCCATGTGTGCAGACCGCATCCGTTGATCATCTCAGCGACATGTAAGTGCCACTTTCCATCAGCCAGCACAGGGACACCTCCCCATGAGGTCACGTTCGGCGAATACCCGTAAGCTCCGCCCGTTGGAATAGGTAGCAAGTCAAGCTGACCGCACTGCATGCCCTTCCAGCCTTCGTCACATACGCACACCTGTGTCGTTGATATTGTGTCTTACTCGTGCGCACTAGCGGAACTCCTGCTTTGGTAAGTTTCGTGTAGACGCTGCCAACTACTCATTTTTAGTAAAGTTATCAACAATTCATTGTTTACACAAAGAATTGAGGACAGCACATCATTCTTTGAATGTCGGTGAGTTAATTCATGTTTGAACGGCTGGCCAACCAAATGTTGACGCAAGCATACTGGACAGGCTAGGTTGAGAGTTTATTCGAGAAGCACACCTCGTTCTCACATGCACCATTGGCGTTGCAGTCAACTTCCGTCTGACAGGTTGCTATGGCGCTGGCTGCGGCCAACGCAAGTAGGGCGTGCATTGTTGGCCAAACACCCACTGTCAAGTTTGACTTCTCCCTCTTCTGTCGATAGGTTTTGTTGTTGATCTCAGGCTCATGATGTTTGGGAGCTGCAACTCCCCCACCGGCTCGCTGTTTCTAACGAGGGCGCTAGTCGTAGCGGTGGTTGTGTCTTGCGCTCACTGTTACGAACAATTTGCACATCGGCAACGCTGTGTTGGAATATTTATTTCAAGTGCCCCAATATCGCTGAGACACCTTTTCCATACGACAACTGCGCTTCGGGCTGACGGGTGGCCATGACAAACAATGCCGCTGTGTCCAGTCCCTCGGTCGTGTCCAGGGCTTCGTGGTTTTGTGCGGTTGGCGGCTTGGTGGCACGGGATCAATCGGCTTGTTGCGGACCACCTGCATGAAGACGCAGAAGCATACTTGTTTTCCGGTAAGGAGTGGGCAGGACGTTTCAAAAGGGGGAAAGAGGAACAGCACGATTGCTGCTTGGCAAATAGTAGGGACGTTCTTGACTGGAGTGAAAGTTCGTAAGTTAACGTCGTCCTGCTCGATGGTCGCTTCATGCTGCTGCACATCAACCTGTTAATCCTCCTCGGCTGTCAGCTGCTGACTGGCCTCTAATTGGTCAGGGCGCCTCTTTTTATACTGTGAGCCGTGTTAGATCATACCACACTCCGGAGTCCGTTGGAAAACGAAAAAACTGCCGTGATTTCAATAGCAAAGAACCCTGTGCGGAAGTCCCGCATACTCCCACACTGGTCCAGTACCGCATGCAAATAATTAGAGATATGCCCTAAAGGCACATCGGCTTTGTACCCTTCCTTTTCTGCCATTTCGTTGGCCTGCTTGGTCCAGAGAATGAACCGTTGTCGGAACCCGGTGGGTTTCTCCTCCAGCACTGTGAAGGGTACGTTATGCAATTTACCTGGGCCTTGTGCAGGCTGGCAACTCCGCATTCTACTAACTCTCTAGCATGCCGTTCTTGCACCTTAGTCTTTTGGAACGAAGCATGTGGTACTGACTCTGAAGACGTTGGCAGCGCTGGGAAATACTCGACGTAGCTGCTTCGACTCCGAATGGAAGGGGGGAAATATATACAGAGGTAAGGGGCAAATACAATCCAAACACAATCTGATTTGTTCTTCGCTTACACCACCGTGGGTTGTTTTCGCACTCAGGACTTTTGACCTGTTGTGTTTGTGTGATTTGTCGTGTAGGGTAGACCCGCATGACCTCACGTCCGTTCAACACGTGGTTCGGTAGTTACAGCACTTGGGATCCCTTCTGTTCTTTGTCGGGCAGCATCGTCGAGCATTTCCTTTCAAGCTGGCGCTTATGCAAAAAAAAAGTCTTGTCCCAGACTTCGTCAAAACGTGCCTTCCGTTCTGGAAGTAATCGTTCACGCAGGCCTTGCATGTGCATTGGCTTCACCGAAGTCACATGCAGGGTGCCTTCTTTTCTGTTTCTGTTTGTGGAAGACGTGAACTGTGTGCGCGTCGCAAAATTGTATGCTGTTAAATTGCCTCCTTGGAGAGAGTCACTCGGAGCCGTTGTTCCTTCTCCATCTGCCAATTTAACATCTGTTTAATTCATGTCACACCTACCAAAGGATCATTCACGGTTAGCTCTCCTTAGCTGGCTTGCTGGTACCTTGGGAACGAGCTGACCGCCGGCGAAGTTGGCTGCCCGGCGGCTGCCTCAATTGGGGAGATCGGTCCTCCTGGCTACCGCAGGTTGCTCCCAGTCGATTTCAGTGTGTGGGGTCTCAATTTCAGTGAGTTTGCGATTCGTCTGGCCTTGGAGCACTTGAAGGTCGTACTTTCCCCCGACGGGGTTTCCGACTTGTTCCGGTTTTACAGGCTACTTTTTGCTCGCTTTTCGTTGATTCATAAGATCTCTGTTTCGATCCGACTTTGTACACAAAGTCGGATTGGGTGCTTGCGCCTTCGGCGCTAGAATCTTTTATTAAGAGAGATCGGTCAGGTTGTTCTCAGTCGATTTCAGTGTGTGGGGTCCCAATCTCAGCGTGTTTGTGATTCGTTCGCAACACTAACAGTTCGTCTGCCTAGGAGCACTTGATTTCAGTGTGTGGGAGTCCCAACTTCAGCGTGTTCGTGATTCGTTTGCAACACTATACAGTCGTCTGGCCTTGGAGCACCTGCATCTCGTACTTTCCCTCGATGGGGTTTCCGACTTGTTCCGGGTTTACAGGCTCCTTTTTGCTCGCTTTTCGCTGATTCATAAGATGTCTGTTTCGTGTGTACAAATCGGTTTCGGTGGTTGCGCCTTCGGCGCTTGAATCTTTTATTAAGAGAGATCGCTCAGGTTGTTCTCAGTCGATTTCAGTGTGTGGGGTCCCAATATCAGTTAGTTTGCGATTCGTTTGCAACACTAACAATTC